>CANTAL010000236.1:202500-295399 GCA_947650365.1 Chamaelirium japonicum
AATCGCATTAGTCGCTGGTCACCACCTCAGTCGACCCGAAACAACACCATCAAAGGACATCGTTCACAATGTAGTAGGACCCCCGAGCAGAAAGCAATTATACACTGAGTGAATAGTTGGTCTTAAATTTTGGGTGTATTTTCATGTCTCGTTAATTAGGTACCCGGACAAATTTGCGAATTTTCTATTAAAATGGAAAAATATTCTAATGTTTTTTTTTTTCGGGCATCGATTCCCGTCAAAAAGGCAGAGGCGAGGTGGACGCGTGAGGGATTTCGTATCACCCAGTCTGCTTGCTCGGGCTTTGTTCGCCGGCGATCGGGACCGAGGCTTCCGATCGGTTCCCGGCGTGAGCAGCCGGCTGCGATCGGAGATGGACCGTCAAGGCGGAGGTGGTGGAAGAGGGGGTTCTTCCAGGCGGAGCATCTCTGGAAGCAGCGTGTTAGGGAGGAAGAAGTCATCGGAGAACGGGGGCTTTGATGCCGGGCGGCGGACTCCGATTCCTCGAACCACGTACCTTGTTCTCTCTCTCTCTCTCTCTCTTTCTGCCTTTCTTACGTAATCGCCTTTAGTTCATCGATGATGTTATTCTTTTCAATTAGTGTATGCTTGAAGTGATGATTTCGAATTCCCAATTTTTGAACTAGAATTGTTTTGGCCGTTTTTCCTGTTTGTTGCTGATGAAATGATTCCTATGATATTTCCTACTTGATAAACTTTAATTCCTTTAAGACGCATGTTTGTTAGTGTTGATTGTTTGATTTTCCATTAATCCTTTAGGTCTTTGTTGCCTATCTCTGCTTAGATTATTTGCATGTGGAGATTTGACAGAATGCTGATGGGTTGAGGGATGAACTCTTTCCCTAGGTGGAAATTTTGTCCTAGTCTGTGTTAACTGAACTCTTTAGGTACTTCTTCTCCATGTTTAGAATTATAGCTCGAGATGACAACAAATTGGAGGGACCAAAAAAAAAAAAGGAAGGGGGTCAAGGGATAAAGACAGGATATACCATTTGGTGTCATGAGTTATAAGCTCTGGATGGCACTTAACCCCTACTCTTGCAAATCCTTCTAATTAGGTAATTCTTGTCCATGTTTAGAATTCTAGCTAGAGATGATGACAATTTGAAGGGCCAAAAAAAAAGAAAAAGGAAGGGGGTCAAGGGATAAAGACAGGATATACCATTTAGTGTAATGAGTTACTTATAAATTCTAGATGCGACTTAGCCCCTACCCTTACAAATCCTTCTAATTGGAAGCATCTCTCAAGATCCTTCTTATAGGTTATCGTTTATTTACAGCTAAATCATTTGTTAAATCAAGCATCCTTGGGCCTTCTGCACTACTTCTATCCATATAATCCAGCGCCTATCTCTCCTCCTTACTCAATTAACCCGTACATGAAGTCCTCTCCTTGTAAGTTCCTCCTATGGACTTTGTTGGAAAATCTCCAAGCCATTGCAACCTATATTCCACAGCCTTAATCGTCACCATAGTAACTTTTAGTTTTCCTCATATTAATTAAGTATCGATATGTATGCATTCTTCTTGAATCCTTGATAAATAGCTGGGTTGGAAATGCAGAGCACGAGCCATCATAAGCTGTCGAGTATTTCTAATCTAATAACCAAAGTAGAGAAACAACGAAGATAAATTCAAATTCACTATTGCTATGACCTTGATTGCCTCACGAGCATCAAATCTCTGCCATGTTTAGGAAAGCTTGTGTCATATATGAGAGTGGTGTTACTTGTAATTTGTAAACACTAAATGCCACCGAACCCACTTGTAATTACCAAATGTACCGCTCTAATGGGAGGCATCTCTCAAGTTACTTTTTATTTGTTTTATAATTATTTATGGCTAAATCATCTGTTAATCAAGCCTCCTTGGACTTTTCTGCACTACTTCTATCCGTATAATCCTGGGCCTATCTCTCCTCCTTACTCAGTTAACCCGTACATGAAGTCCTCTCGTATTAAGTTCCTCCATTTTTTGTTGGAAAATGTCCAAACCATTGCGACCATATTCCGTAATTATCCTTCAACGAAGTAACTTCTAGATTTCCTCTGGTCTATCTTTTCTAACACTAGCTCTTTTAGACTCTCCAAACATCCACCTCAGCATCCTCGTATGTGCCACCCCCATCCTACGTGTATGAATGTGGGTATCGCTAACCGTGCTCTCTTATATAACTATCTTTTTCCTCCCAATGCTTTAGTCATGAAACGTATGCTCTTGGTTGGTTTATATGTCCCTTCTACCTTAAAGTTAGAACCTAGCCGCAAAATCTTGTATAGAAATCTACATATCAATTTAGTACTTTCCAGCCTATGCATCCTCTTAGATGTTAACCACCTTGATAGGTTGAATTTTTTTTCTAATACAATCAGTAAAATTTTATTGCTTTGATAAGTAGGGTATTGTTTGCTGCAACTAGATGGTAACTCCGCATGGTGCAAGTTGGCAAGTTTCACTTTTATTTACTTTGTGTCTATGATGATGATTATTCCAGAATGACATTCTTTTTTTTAATAAAAGAATGTTCTTAGATCTCTTCTATTTCTCTCGATTATTTTACAAAGAGATTGAGACTCAGCTTGGTTTTTCTATTCATATCTTACATTATGACAATGCAATGGAATTTGACAAAGGCCTATTACAAATTTACTATAATTGTCATGGTATGAGTTGTATGACTCCATTGAAGTTGCCAGATCATTGATGCTATAGACGAATACTCAAAGAATTTTGGGTGATGTTGTTTCAACTCTATTTTTCTAAGTAATATCATTCAATCAATTAATGTTCAATCAATTTAGAAATTATTTTATCGCTGATGCTTGCATGATTATGTAATTCTTGAAACCTATTAAATTCATGTTTCAGTGGAACTCTACTATTGCCTGATGTATCCATGCATGCCTTTTATGTCAAGGACAGTGGTGTAAGCAATTTGATTTATTGTTTATTTTAGTAGCTATTCAGAAGTTTAACATGTTGATATTCCATATTTCTATGGATGATGTGGAGTTCAATGGTATTCAGGGAAGAAAAATGTTATATGTCCATATCATGCCTGTTTAGGTTAAGACCTGTGTATATGATACCACAAGAGAGTTGAGTGAAGGTTGTTATCAGTTGGATAACATGCTAAGCACTTTTATAGCTAGCAATACATCCACAAGCATATATGAGAGTCATTAATATAGTGAACATCATTTACACATGTTGTATATATTTCTTATTCTCCATCGCATGTGAGCAGGACCCTGAGTAGTGAGAGAACTGTAAGGAGATTGCGCTTGTCTAAAGCCTTAACAATACCTGAGAATACGACTGTGCATGAAGCTTGCCGCAGGATGGCTGCCCGCAAGGTTGATGCCGTGTTGCTGACAGACTCAAATGCGTTGCTTTGTGGGATCCTTACGGACAAAGTTGATACTATCTCTTTTTTTGCATTATTTTTGAGAAACTTATATTCAATTTATCGGAGCCCATAATGTTTGTTTGTATGTTTTCTTAATTGAAGGATATTACAACAAGAGTCATTGCTTGTGAATTAAAGCTAGAGGAGACACCCGCTTCCAAAGTCATGACTCGGAATCCTGTTTTCGTTCTTTCAGACACACTAGCCGTTGAAGCATTGCAGAAGATGGTGCAAGGTTTGTAAGGATCCTAGGAATCTAGGGACTCTTTCTTTTTACAAATGAAGCCTATTAATATCACGACCTTGACTGTCTTATTTCTCAGGGAAGTTCAGACATTTGCCTGTTGTGGAGAATGGTGAGGTCATTGCTTTACTTGACATAGCAAAGTGTCTATATGATGCCATTGCACGATTGGAAAGGGCAGCTGAGAAGGGAAAAGCAATTGCAGCTGCCATTGAAGGGGTGGAGAAGCATTGGGGAGCGTCGGTCTCTGGTATGTTAATACTTGATAGGGAAGATGCTAATAATTGAATGCTCTCATTTATTGTATGATTTTACTTCATTTAGATCTGTATTTTCTTTCATAGTTTCTAATCTTGCTCATTAGAGTATTCTATATGTTTCTTCTTTCTTTATTAAAATTGCTAATTAAGAGTGTACAGACTAATGTTATCCCATATCTGTTCTGTAGCAACTTCAACTTCACTCTTTCTGTCCAGGTCCTAATACATTTATTGAAACTCTTCGAGAGCGAATGTTTAGGCCATCATTGTCTACCATCATTTCAGAGAATTCAAAGTAGGTAATATCCTCATTTGGAAATATACAGGACGCACACACAAGCACCGACATGTGATTGTATTATGAAGGAGCGCAACAGTTTGCTTCTTGATCATTTTCTGATTGGCTGAAAGCATCTTGTATTAGGGTCGTTACAGTCACACCGACTGACTCAGTGTTAACTGCAACAAAGAAGATGCTTCAACTTAAAATAAGTTCAGCGGTTGTAACTGTTGAAAATAAACCTCGGGGCATACTTACGTAAGTTCTTTGTTTTTTAAATATGTCCTCTCTAAAGGAAGTGCTTGTTTAAATTTCCACCTGTTGATTTTTTTACCTTTTGTTATTTAACTTCGTACCAGTTCAAGGGATATTTTAATGCGTGTAATTGCACAAAATCTTTCTCCAGAATCAACCCCTGTGGAAAAGGTATCTTTTCTGCCGCATGGACTGTTCCATTTCGCAAATTTCTCTTTATGATACTTTGTGGTATGAATGTTCTCAGATCTTTATATATTTGCGGTGTCATAGTAGGTAATGATTTGGAAGGAGTTTTGATTTTATGATAAAATGATCAGATATGTTATGGGAATTAATATTGAACTTTGAAACTAAATTTGGAACCTCTATGCAATTTGCAAATACTGCTACTTTCGTTAAGAATTCTGATGCAATTTGGAACCGCTTTATAATTTGCAAATACTGCTATTGTTGTTACCATTTCTGATGCATCTCAGTTATTCAATTTAATAAATTGGAATTTGGAACAACCCAGCTTCTTTAAGTATCATATATCTAGGCTAGTCTATAAATGAGATGTCGATCTGAATTCAAATCAGTTACTGGAATACGATCTGAAATAGATTCGATTATCAGTCCAATTCAGATTACAGCCCTTAAGTTGTGTTTGCTTGTTCATTTTGAAGTATTAGTTCCAAACTACCAACTATTGGTATAAATAGATGTGGATCAGATTCCTTATCTACATCTTTTTATAGGTATAAGATCCAATTGTGCGTGTTTTAAGAGTTAACAAGGATTGGATTTGCCAACATTTCCAGATCTAAAGGCAAGTATGAACTCTTATAGGTCCAAAACCAATTATGAACACATAATTTGGTTGGATCTGCTGTACCATTTACCCCCTATTGCACTTGTTTGTCGAACTAAAAATTGTGACTACATGTACTTCTCTCTGTATTTGCATGGGAAACTTGACTGGTGATGCAAAAACAGCTTTAGGTACATCTAAAATGCATCTATTAGTGATTGTCTCATATGCTTTCTTGAGATCAGATTATTGTATTCTGGAGCAACTGAACAATACATTGATTCCAGATTGCATCATTGGAGCACCCAATTTTCTCATTTGAGCAGCTTGGAGGACTTCGTATTTCGTAAGTTAGGGAAGTATGCCTTGCAAAATTTGCACCTTGGAGGATGTTCGAAGATTTGTTTTTTTGGGATTTTTGCATATAGCCTCTCTGGAAGCTAGACTAATTGCATTTTAACCCATGACCCCTATAAACTGAATTACTCGTGCAAATCGATTTCTGCGGTTAACTGACGCCTATTTGGGAGGAATATTCCTGGTATATTCGTGGTTTGACTATTACTTTCATATAACAGTTTTACTGGGACGATTTTACCTTTAGGTACCTTGAAGAGGGAAAGTTAGTCCTGAAGATCACACAAAAATCCTAAATTAGGGCAAATGGAGAGCAGTTGGATTAAATGATATTGAGGCTAAAATGCTTATTTGAGACCTCGGATAAAGGTAGGCCATGACTAAAGTCTATTTGGTAATGGTGAGTGACGGTAAACCACATATACACCTAGAATATTTCCCCCAAATAGACGTCAGTTAACCTGAGGGGTCAATTTGCACATGTACTATAGTTTTTGCCTTTTTGGGGGTCGATATGCAAATATGAAGTTTCTAGGGGTTATATATGATTGACCTAGTTTCTAGTGGGACTGCAACTTGGGCGGGTTGAACGGTCAGAATAGGTCTAACCCGTGAGGTTGAACCATCTGCCCAAGCCTAACCCAACCCAAGGTTGGGGTGAAGTTTACCAGCCGAACTCGAGTCGGGTTGGTTGGGTTAGTTCCTTTATAGCATACAAAGGGTACATACAAGGGATGAGAAAAAATTATCCAAAAAATTGATTGCGCTAATAAAGGAAAAGGTATTAAACGAAATAGGACAAAAACCATAAGTATATACGGCTTAGGATTTATTTTCAAAATAAATAGAAAACACGACCAGAATGGTTGTTTCATAAAAAAATAGGAGGTGAGTAATTCCGTAGAAGTACATAACTATCAAAATATTAAATGAACGACATGTGAATTGCACTCGCCCATACCCTGAATGGAAGGTGCTATTTACCCCGATTGCTTTTATCGATTTCTTTAAACATAATAACGTGTTGTGATCACAGCCGCCCATTGCGCCCAGGCCCGATCGGTGAATAACACTCATGCGTACCTCCAGGCAAAGGGACTATGCAATTGGATGACACATCATTCTGTTTAAACATTTGGGGTAAACGTTGGGTATGAATAACATGGCTTGGCCCTGCATAGGCTCCTCAGGTTATTCAGGGATCTCAAATCACAGGCTCAATGGCACAGTGTCGTCCTGAGTGCCCCCATCAATGTCGTTTTGTTCTTTAGCATAATACAAAGGCGACAATGTCGTTTTGTTCCTTAGGTGAGGTGGGAGGAATCCAAAATACAAACGTGACTTGATTCGCACTCTTTAGTTCGAAAGACAATCGAATATGAGATCGAGTCCCAAACAATTATGATGACCCTCTATATTCCTGTCGGAAGTATATCTCTAGGCGAGTCGGACGTCAGAACACAGATTCGACAATATAGAGTCCACACTTCCATAAGGAGAGTTGATATCCCCTTGATTTAGCTTATGAAACATGAACACCTATCTTTCCGCCGACTGGTTGTTCTGGCTGATAATGTTTTACTAAATGGTTTTATTAAATACATAAAAATATTTATTTTTTGTAAACAGATTTTTGGTAAATTTTTATATAGTGATCGGAAGGTTAAGGTAGGTCAATGGATATATAATAATTTCATCTCTAGGCTTTGAACATATTTTCTATTTACTTTCGAATTCTGCAGCTTCATATTTCTTTTTAGTTATGCTATCCATTTTGTTGTTGTCTATAACCTGAAATCTAAAGTAATTAATCCAAAATAAGTATCATTCTCAGCTCTGGAGGGAGGGCAAGTAGTGATTTTGCTCCACCTGTTGGGGATGTGGAGAGGGCAGTTTGCACCGTCAATTCCAACTATGCCATACTGAGAGGCCTATTAACAGTCAATCAGGTGGCAATGGTGGGTGAGAAGTAATCTTGTCGTGAGAACTATAATAGGCCTACAAGTATGAGTACTTTATTCATAGACTTTTTACATTAATTCAAGTCATGACAAAAGAAAGCAATTACAACAAGGTATTGCTAGTGACTCCAACCATTTTTCCCCAAAATGTTTGAGTGGGATAGGTACCAATTTCTCAACCATAACACTTCACACTCTACTTCAACGTCCATTCTACTAATATTTGGATAACATCTCAATGCTAGTAATATGATTTAGTAGATACGTGACTATTGAGGATATGGGGGTTTGTACCATGTTACCGTGTTATACTATCAGATGATACACAAGCCTTGTGAATAGCTGGAACCTACTTTCTATCCCATTTATTTTAGTCACAATCACAAAAAACTCTGACTTATTGAAAATGTCATGTTTTAAACTCAAACTTGACATAAGCCGTAAATTTGCCGATTTTTACCGTGACTTATTCAAGTTACCAGAGTCTCCGACTTTTACCACGACTTTATCAATAAGTCCCGATTTAATCGATGACTTTGGTGACAATGAATCTTTTAGAAAATGAAAATAACATAAACAGTAGAGAATGATGCAAATTTGGAATTTGATGCTTTTAATGAGTTGATGGATTGTAACTACAATTCATAGAAATTTTATATTTTGATCAATGACCTTCGATCATATTAGTTTTGTAATTCTTATTTTTGCATGATATTGCACATATGTTTATGTGATGTTGTTGATAAATCATAATTGGGATGTGGATGTCGATGGCTTGTTGCCTAGTATTATTATGTTATGTTTATGAATTTTGAATGTTTTATTTACTTAAACAAAGCCCAAAAAGTTATAATTTTTTTTAATATATTAAACAACTATATGTATTCCTGAGGTTTTTGATTTTTTTTCCTACTGTCCGATTTATTTTCAAATTCCGCGCTAACCGGTTAAATCCCAAACCCAATCTTTTCCCATTTTTATTCCGAACTTTCCGACTTTTGCCAATTTTTTTCAATCTTTACACGAGCCGAATTATTGTCGAATCCGAACTTGGTGACTGATTTTAGGTGGTGCTACACCGTTTATGGGATAATAACGAAAAGAAGTTGTTGTTTGCTTTCTTTGAATGTGTTAACATAGTTATACTTACGGAATCTCTAACTGTCATATACAGGTCATGACTCCAAATCCTGAATGTGGGACAGTTGATACACCGATAGTTGATGCTCTTCATACCATGCATGATGGGAAATTTTTGCATCTCCCTGTTGTAGATAGAGGTATATTTTGCATAAAATCCAAACATCAGAAGTCAGAACAATTTAAGATATCTAATGTACCTTCAGCAGTGTTCTTTCCTTTTTACTGAGAGAGTTATTGTGCTTTGTAATTGTAACAGATGGGAATATTGTTTCCGTTATTGATGTAATCCATATTACTCATGCTACAGTAGCCACAGTAAGTCACTTTTCTACTTCCATCAGGCTTTTCATACTCTGTTTGTTTCTGGCATTTGTTTTCATTATTCAAATACTTCAACATATGAGCTTCATCGGGTCATATTTTGTATTAAGATAAATTGGTTCCAGTTGAATACCGCTTGCTGGTATTAATAATTTTCATCTAATGCTTTTTTGCATTCTTATTCTTCCATTCTATCATAACACATAATAATTATGCCACACAATTCCTTGGTATTAGGGCTTTTATGTCTTTCTTTATTTATGCTTATAATCTAAATATGATGGTAAAGCCCATATATATGCCATATAGCCTAGCAAGGTTACATTAGAGGTACTAAATAATTTGAGGAATTAAAGTTTGAAGTGATTCCAATGCAGTTGCTCACTATATTTCGGAAGATCATAGAGTCATGGACCTGTGATCAATGTGCCACATGTGATGCTAAAGCTAGTACTACTACTTACACATTTCCTTAAAATGAAATATAAAGCATCATGGTTGAGGATGAAGCCTAAAGATGACAAGAAGAGCTCAAAGATTTCAGGAAGAGCACCGAAGCTTCCATTCCTAGCTAAATGGACCCTTGGTCCGCTCAGGAATGAAAAAATCAAAGTATTGCCGATCTCGAACACAAGTGTTCTTTTTTAAGCTGAAGAGTATGATGTAGCTCAAAACGGTGGTCCTGCCGACTGATGGACATATTTGAGCTGCAGTTTTAGACAAACTAGCAAGATGTAGCACTTTGTGGTTGTTGAGAATGATGAATAGATTTTAGTTGTATTTGTAGATAAACCAGCAAAATTTTGAACATATGGGATTTCAAAGATATTGATATTATATCTGAAATGATCTTTTTGAGATAACTCTTATTTTGAGCCTGTAGCTGAATTTCCACATTTTTGGGGCTATAAAGTGGCTGGAATTTGCACTTTATTTTAAATACGAAATGCACCAGATTTGTGATATTTTTTCAATTAGGTTTACTTGGTTTTAAATAGCAATAGAAATCCTCTAGGTAGATCCACAATCTCAGTTAAGGGTTGTCAGGGTTTCATTTTGGTGTAGATATATAGCTTTGAGAAGGGATATATGTGGATTCTAAGAATCGTAATGATAATATTTTGGTGGATTCCACGTAATCCTTTCCACTTCATCTTCCTCATTTATTTCTCTTATCTCTATTTCTCCTATCTGTCCTACTTTTTCTCCATGATTGTTCTTTCCCAATATGGTAGGAGGTCTATGTGTGGTGCGTTTTAAAGGGTAAAAATTGGACCTATTTTTTAGATGAGCAATTTTAAAAGAGAAAAATCTGCTCTGCCACCTAATGTTTCTAAACACCACCCTATTGATGTTAGTATCCTTGCTCTATATCCTCAATTACTCTTAAAAATGATGCCTCATATAACAAATATAAACTCTTTTTTGCTCTTGCCAAATTGTACTTAATGGACATGTAAAAAACCTAGGAGGGATAGGTGAAGAATGAGTGCATTAGAGGCGTGTTGGTGTTGCACCAAGTGAGAACAAAATGATGGAGAACAAATCGATGGTATAGGCATGTATGGCGTAGAACAGTGGTGGCACCTTGAAGGAAAGATCTTGGATTACTGTGCAGGGACCTAAAATAACATTGATATAAGTTGTTATAAACTATAAAGAAAAACTTTTCTTGACAATAGCCCTTAACATAAATGAATGGCGAAGAAGGATTCATAAGGCCGACCCCAAATAGATGGGACATGACTTGATGGTTATGGTTCTGATATCATCATGGTACGTATCGCCTTAGTATCTATTGGTATTGCTCTTATCATAGTGTAGTGGTTGGTATGCTATGATAGATAGTAATGACTAGTGTATCAATGCTACACTACCGAAAGTGCAATATCAGTAGATACTTGGTTGATAAGTACCATGCTGGTACCAAAAATAGCTTGTATCACAGTATGCCACAAAACGATTCTATAAACCAGGGTCTAGATGCAATGCAATATATGATACTTTAGTAATTTGTTATCCATGATGAAAGTAAGAGCACCTTCCTTCATTACACAACTAAGCATAAAACACCTTTGCAGTCTTTTAGTACCTTACCTCCTGCCGGGACTCAAACCCTGCCCAATCCACCAAAGAAAAGGCAGTCTGATTGACTGGACCACGAATAGTGGCAAAACCATGAAAATTTACTTTTTTCCCTTAGCCTTTGGGCCCTAGTGATGCACCTGAACTTCTAGTAGATTCCACTCTTCCTATAGTCGGAAACTTCTTGCCAATCTTCCCTATAGTCGACCTCATCTTTCGGATAAGATTTGGATGATTTGGATGATGGTGAAAATGTAGCTGAACCTCTTTAGTTTTTCCTCTTTGGTATTATTTTTAGCTCAACTTATATTTGCTGTAGGCTGTAGCTTCAAGAACATTTACACACGATCGGAAGCGGAATACTTATTCTAGTTTATTAAGATATGTGTATCAGCAGGAAACGAAGTTATTTTTTGGCATAGTGACATTTCATTGTATTATGGTGAAGAAAAAAGTGTCATAATATGTAGGCCTGGTTATATTTCAAAACCTTTTACAGAAAAGGAAACAAATTTGGAGAAGTTATGCATATAATGGAGAAAAGTTTGGAACCTTATAAGATGACCTGAATCTTCTACTTATACTTCGACTACTTTGACCAAGTATTGAGCTTAAGTCAACTTTGTGATCAGCCTGTAGGAACCTGTTAGAATACTTATTGAAGATATGCTGTTTTATGCTTCTTGTGGCGATGCTTTCACAACTACAAATTTATTACTTTATGCTCATTATCACTTTTTAATTATATATGCTTCCATAACCATCCATTTCCATCATAATCACTCACCAAGCACAAGTATGTTCAATCATGTTGCAAATAACATTTGGTTTTGGCACAAAGCTCAATGCCAGTTTGTATCTGATTTACCATGCGACATTCAAGTTTGTGGCCTCAGCAGCAAAGAGCTTAGAACCTAGAAACCTAGATCGTCTCCTCTCATAATTGATGCTTAATATTCTTGATCTAATTTTATTTAATCGTTTAAGGTGGGAAGCACTGCTGGAATCTCAGCCGAGGCAACTAATTCTATGATGCAGAAGTTTTGGGATTCTGCTATGGCCATAGGACCTCTGGACGATGATGACGATACACGGAGGTTAGTCAACCTCATTTGCACAATGAAAATTCTACTGACATTGCAATGAGGCATCTCTAATCAACGATATTGCATTCAATTCACGATGTTTTATTGGTTTTAATTCAGCGAAGGATCGATAAAACTGGCATCAGATGGAACAGAGTCAGGGACGCATGCTGTTTATCCATCTTTTGGATTGACAACCACCTTTGGCTTTAAACTTCAGGATAGAAAGGGCAGGATGCATAGATTTAACTGCGGTATGCTGGATGCCATCCTTTGCTTTTTTGGAGGTTTCTGTTTTTGGTGAAGCTTTTTTTTTTTATGCTGAGATGAATGCTTGAGTTATTTTTTACTTCTACTGCGCATGTCAGACACACAGAGTTTGGCAGACCTTATGACTTGCATTCTCCAGAGGGTGGGCGATGACATAGACAAGAATCACCTGCCCCAAATTTTGGTATACTTGTAATTGGTTCATCAAGATTAATTATCTTATTGGTAGAATAGGTACTCCCTTCTCTCAGAATAGTTCATAACATGATTCATTTAATGATTGGTTTTTCTAGTACGAAGACGAGGATCACGACAAAGTTGTCCTTGCATCAGACAACGACCTTTCTGCAGCTGTGGACCATGCTAAACAAGCTGGTTGGAAGGTATATTCCTTGGGCTGAGGCTTTTGTTTTTTGTTTTGATAATTATCAACATTTTTCCTTCTCATTGCGGCTTAATTCGCTGTTCTAGAGGTAGTGAATGAAAATTTGAGGCTTGAACAGACTTTGGAAAATTAAATAATAATATTGCTATTTCATTGGTTTATGGGTACGAGTCACTTCTGCTCATGATTGGAAACTTAATCCACAGTGCTGCATGCAGAACCGACTCCTCATTTCTCTTCAACTGCAGGGCTTAAGGTTGCATTTGGAGTATTCGGGTTCCGGTGGCCATAAGAAGAGTGGCGGATCAGGAGGTCTAGACTTTGCACAAAAAGATGCGTGGGCTTCTGCGTATAGTGCAGTTACTGCTGGTGCTGCACTAGTTGCCGGGCTAGGTGTGATGGCTTACTTGAAGAGATCACAGTAGGGGAATTTATTTTCCAAAATTCTCATGTAATCAGAGAAGCTTCAGAAGAAAGTTACAGAATTGGGTTTTTTTTTCTTCTTTCCATGATTTATGATAGCAAAGTGCTACATGTATTTTTCGCATACAAAATTCTCAGGATTTTTGTTCTGCAAAGTGTCTCCCTTATCCCTCCCTCACTCTTTTGAGTATATATTTTATTCATACTGCATCCCTCAATTATTTTATTTTATTTTTTTCTTTACTAATGGAATGTGATCGGTTGTACTGTCCTTTTTCAACTTCCTCTTCAACATAGAAAGGAGGAAAAGATTGGATTCATACTTGTGCTTCTCTTGTTACTATGTCTTGTTTTGATTCAAGAATTTCAAGTTGTTCTAGGCTGCTTACTCATGGTGTTCAGGTTCCTGATGGTAAAGATCATAGCTATCTTGTATTCAAGCCAATTGCTCTGGACTTGGAGGGGGGCATCTATGACCTATTGCTTTCTGGATGTTGTTGCATTATGGGCTCCAGGTTCTCTATACCCTTTTCTCATGGTCATCTTTTTTCCAGCATAATTGCTTCTTTAGTTTTGTATTTTTCTCCAACAATCTAGGAATGCTATAGTTCCTTAAACCACATATGTTTGTTATTGTGCACTCCAATTTATTGCTCCCATGCTCCTATGAAGGCATTTATATCTATCTTGCTGAGCAAGCACTTCACTTTATTCTCACATCGAATATCCCATGTCATCCACTAAATATCTAAATGGTGCAAATCATTAAAATTTTTGTTTTCATTCTCACATTTTAAACGGTGACAAAGCTAAATGCAATATTTCTTCACCACCTTTGGACCTGTCTACACTCTGGAGGCTGGAGCCCTCTCCTCGATAGGAAAATACTTGTAGGAGCGGTCGGTTGAATCCGCTAACGACTAATCTCAAACTACAGTAACTCAAAGTGTGCAGATTCTACTTGCATCACACCTCTCTGATTCATCACAAGAGACACCATTGTTATTATACGATTTCTTATTGGATTTCTCGATAAACTTAGATGATTTATATCTCTCAACTAGGAGTGATAAATCGTAGATCGCCTCGTAGATGGAATATATGTAGAATGATGCCACTATTGCTCTCTTTGGTGGTTCAAATTTTGATGGATCAGCGTGGTTGATAACAAACCCATGAAACCAAAGTATCTCCAGGATTTAGTACATAGGCTTGTATATTCTTTTAGACAAAATCTATCAACTATCTCCTTCTATCGACGAATTCTTTCCTCCATCTCTTTTAGACTTTGCTGAATCTTCGGCATTCTTCAACATACAAGTCTTTTATTCATTCAGATGGAGTTGACTATCAATGTGACCAAAGGTTTTAGGGCTTTTCAATCTAAGGTATTTAGGGCTTTTCAAAGTGCTTGGTGCCAGTTGCTCAGCATGAGGGGGGCAGATATTTACTTACGAGCATTGCGCTCCAGGCTCTCTCTAACCTTTTCTCAGTCTCATCAAGTTTCAATTTACGTATTGCTTTAGTTTTGTACTACAACATTCCAGGAATGATATAATTCCTTCACACACTCGATCGTAATCATATGCATACTCCTATTTCTCTTGTTGTGCACTAAATATCGAAATAGTGCAATGCATGAAAAATATTAGTTCTCATGCTCATCTGAACCTACAGCAAGTGCAACTTTGCAGAATCAATTCGAGGGAACCCAAAAGTAAGTCTAACACACCAGCCCTCTCTGAAGCATCAGAAGAGGTTGTCATTGCTATAATAGGATTCTTGGGAGACTTCTCGACGGACTACACCCAGTATCCTTCAATTCAGTTTAGGTGCGAAGTGTGAACAAATCACATATTTTCTGCAAAAAAAAAAAAAGTGTGGATAGCATTCTATAGATAAAACATCATAAAAGAGAGTTTCGGCAAAGACTGTTCTAGGGTTTTATAGACTTATATCACAATTTCATATTAAAACAATCTCAGGAAAATTGATTTGAATGCATTAATATCAAGCTAAACTTCAATAAAACAGTACCCCAACAGAAGGAACATCAGATACACTAGGAGGAAAGAAGGGGATGGGGAGAATGAATAAAGGAAAGAAAAGAAAGAATAAGGCTGTGTTCTTTTCCTGGGAATTGGAATTCCCAGTAAATGGGCCCCTTCCCCTGTTCTTTCCATAAGAATGCCCGTATATTTTCTTGTCACCTGCCCAATTGAAAGCCCTCTTTTGGTGGGATTTGATTTCTCAACCAAACAGGCAAGTGAACTCCATTGGTGATGTGTTCAGCTTGCACCCTTGCAGGTTTATTCAGAAGAAAAAAAAAGAGGATTTTTCATACACCACCTTGACAAATATTGATATTACATAAAACACCCCCACTTTTTAAAAATTTATTAATAGCCCCCTAACTAATATAAACTAACATTTAATAAAAACGCAGCCCGACAACATTATGATATTATATAAAACTACCCCTTGTGCGGTTTTTTTACTAAGTGTCAGAATATGTTGGGGGGTTATTAATAAAACTGAAAAGTGGGGGTGCATCAGACGGCTGCGGTGCGACGCCGCACGCCCCGCACCTTAGCATGCCTCTCTCTCTCTCTCTCTCTCTCTCTCTCTCTCTCTATATATATATATATATATATATATATATATATATATATATATATATATATATATATATATATATAGGGGCATGCTATGCTGCGGCACTGCACCGCAGCCGTCTGATGCACGCGCTGCGTGCATCACATGCACTCAGCAGTGCATCAGACGGCTACTGTACAGTGCCGCACTTACCGCATGCCGCATTATAGCATTTCTCTCTCTCTCTCTCTCTCTCTCTCTCTCTCTCTATATATATATATATATATATATATATATATATATATATATATATATATATATATATATATATATATATATATATATATATATATATATATGTTACGAAGAGAGAGAGAGCGAATAGAGCCCATAGAAGGGGTTGAGATCCCATAGGAGATAAGCACTCGGCCGAAACAAGCGCTCGACACCTCCTAGAAGATCTCAATCATCATATACAAGCAAAAGAAATTAGAGTCGTAGCTTTGATACCATGTTACGATTTCCGTGCCCCCTTTCAAAACCTGTGATCAGAGGGAGGGGGCAATATATTAGAAGACATGGAACTCCCATCCCTTTACCGATGTGGGACTATTCTCAACATCCACTCGCCCGCAGAGCGTCTCTCGATCAGAAGGAGGAAGAATATCTTGATCGGAGAGGCAAAGAGGGTGCGACGGCCCACAAGACCACATGGAGGGTAGACGGGGTGGGGCCTAGCTCTGTCTGATACCATGTTACGAAGAGAGGAAGAGAGAATAGGGTTTTGGGGAGAAAAACTCCTTGTATTGATATTATTACATAAGACTATCTCTCCTTATATAAGTAGAAAACATATACCATTACAATACCACAAGGTGAGTCTAATACTAACACTACATCTAATAATATATTTGAAATAAAGATACAAAATTCGGTAGCATATTGGTCCCTTGGCTATGACAATCGATCAGATGTGAACTTATAGATGCTGAAAAGGTCTGATTAAGGAGGGTAAGATCACTAAAATCCAACGTTGGGATGATCTCAAAATGCTTCGTGGGTTGATTTTGACTGTAGTATCTGATGGATCTCGCTTTGTGCAACTGCTTGATGGAGTTACACTCAGGAACTTGGAAAATCACGAGTTATAAATCTTGCATTTGAAAAGCACGTGTTGCACTTACCATGCAGTTGTAGAATGATTGTTTGGTTATTTATTTATTTATTTATTTTTTTCTTTTGTGGCAAGTGATTGTGGGAGACGGTTAACAGCAGTGGGCAGTGGAGATCAGTCGGCGATCGGCGGCGGGTGACGACGGTGACCATGCGGCAAACAATGGCTGGCAATAGGTGGTGGTCGCTGAACGAGGCCGGTGATGGTGGCTGGACGATGACGATGGTGGCCAGGGGCAAGCGGCGCCACCCAAATTGCAACTCATGCAGTTAGTAGACAACTAACCAATAGAAATATAAAAAAGTTGTATAGTTGGAACTCCACGATTAGTTTCAACTAACCAATCATCGTGGAATATACTTGGCGGCTGCCCCATGTGCCGGTAGAGCCGGCACACTTGGAGGTGGGGAGAAGGGATTGGGGCTCACAATATGAAAATATTAAGAAAATTTGGACATTTGGACATGGGTTTGACTGCATACCGAATCACCCTACTTTTGTCAATTTTTATTTATTTTTGGATTAATTATAATAACCCCTTTTCTGAATTATACACATTTCGTCCCTCAACTTCTTTTTAAAATAATTTGACTCCTGAACTATGTTCTGTCTGCATAAAATCCCTTCTATTATATTTTATTATTAAAATATATTTATTTATTTTTAATAATATTCAAATAATTTGATGTATCTAACTTATGCTTACTATGACAAGGATATTTTTAAAATAAATTTGGCGGAAGGTATTAAATGTCTACAGAGCATAGTTCAAGGGTTAAACTGTTAAAAAAAAAAGTTGAGGGACTAATATAAAATGAGTTGTATAGATCATGGGAGGTTTTTGTATTTTTTTGTCAATAATGTAGGCCCAACTCCCTTTCACCAATCCCTGGACGCCACCTGCCACTGTGATGTATGTCCTATTGGTACATATAATAGGACATACTCTCGGACATAATATATGTGTGTGTGGTGCAATGTGCATTGAGCGCTCTGGTCAGCTCGTATGTCCCCCAGTATGTTGACACAGCAGTGACCAGCCAACTATTGCTCCATGTTTGTTTGGTTGGAAGGTGTTGCCAAACCTGGGTAGCAACTCACACAACCAAATAGCAGTGTTGGGCCCAAACTCATCAGTTGCGACTCCTTCCAACCAACAGGCTGTTATCAGAGTTGGCTGCAACCAGATCTGAGAACTCACGCTGAAAGCTATGGGGATCAACACTGTAAAAAGGTAAGAAAAAGGCTCTATACAGCCCAATAAATGCCAAAGGCAGCACTAGCTTAAAATTAAAAAAAAACTAGATATGCCCCCGTAACAGTCCAAAGGTAGCCCATGCACTGTGTTGTCGTCGTTCCGTATCCCTCGTTCTCCTCCCTCCTCTCTCCTCTTTCTTCCTCCCTCTTTTTTTCTCCCGTTCTTTTTTTTCCTCCTCTTTCCCTCCTCCCCCATTGAAATCATGACACTTAAGTCACACCAGACCAAATGGACCTTCTGTGCATTCGGCCATGGAGGTCGAATGTATAGTAGATGCATTCAACCTCCATAGCCAAATGCATAGAAGGGGCATTCGGTATGGAATGCCTGAATAACACGATTTTCAAGGGGAGGTGGGAGAAGAAGGAAAGAGGAGGATGGAGGGAAAAAGGAGGAGGAGGAGGTGTCAACGGGTTGGAGAGGCAGTGGTTGGCGGCACCAGCATGACGGAAGAAAAAGGCATGTTGCTTTTAGACGGGAACTGCCTTTGGAAATTCTCCAGAGAGAGAGAGAGAGAGAGAGAGAGAGAGAGAGAGAGAGAGAGAGAGAGAGAGAGAGAGAGAGAGATGGCCATACTACTTACCAAGTACAAAAACGAGTTTCAACGACCACCAACGGTCTCTTGTCCGAGTGGTACCTACTTCCTCTCTCCTTTGTTAGAGTGGTTTCTTGTTCCATTCCTGTTATTGCCACCTTGAAGCGAACCTCAAGGCAACGGGCTCTTGTCTGAGTGGTACTTCCTTTCTCTCTTGTTGGAGAGGTTTCCTATCCGACTTCCTAGCCGTTGATGTCATGTCCACTGGATTATGAAATTTAATAAATAGCAACTTGTTTCGATCTTCGGATTTCTTTGAGCTCTTGTTTGGGGAAATTTTTTTGCTCTAGCAAGGGGACACTCCAGATACTTAGAGATGCATCTGGACAGTTCACTAATGTGTTGGGAGAAAGTGAGCAGTCTAATGGTTGATAAAAAGGGTATGGGTGTCATGCACGGATCGTCATTGTGTGCAATGTAAAGTTTAATCGAACGGCTCACACATTTCAGTGAACAATTAGATGCATCAATGAGCATTTGGAGCAACAGTTCGTTGGAGCTAGCACTAGCTCTGATCGCCTGGTCGATCAATCCCCAACAAAAAAAAGGGTTAAATAGTCCTAAATCTCTCCAAAGGTCTTTATTAAAGTTAAATGATATGATTTGTTAGGATATTAGCTACAGTCCCTTTCGAAGAACACGTTTGTACAACAAGTTTCAAACTAAAAATGTTAACTTTTTAAACCCTTTTTACCCCTTAGCAAGCTTATCCATTTGTCTTAGCAAGATCGAGTAGTCATTCCTCTCCAGCAAAAGTATACTGTAGTAGCTACAGTAAAATCATTGTAGCTATATGAAATATTCGGAAGGGACTTGATGCAAAATTTGAAACACTACATGTCCTTCAGCTAATATAGCATCTGCTAAAAGTATCTAAGCCTAAGTCTCCTAACAAAAAAAAACTTGCAACCACCACCTTCACACCATAATCATATCTCTCTCTCTCTCTCTCTCTCTCTCTCTCTCTCCTGACTGACTGACTGGCTGACTGGAGAAGAGCCGAGGATGAGTAGCAGCGACTCCTCCCCGGAGTTCGACTTCTGGATGTTGGGGAACCCCTCCTTCCCCCAACCTCCCCTTCTGACTGCCGATGAGCTTTTCGTCGACGGCGTCCTCCTCCCCCTCCACCTCCTCCACTTCCCTCACCCGGACCCCCAACCTGAAACCAACGGCGAGCCGCCATCTTCCCTGCCTGCTCCGGTACTCTCCTCCACTCCGCCTCCGCCTCCGCCTCCGCCTCCTCCTCCTCCTCCTCGGCCTCTCCTCCCTTCGAAAAGGTGGAAGGATATCTTTAAGGCACTGGAGAAGAAGGACAAGAGGAGGGGCAGCGCAACCGAGCTCAACATCCACATCTGGCCCTTCTCCCGGAGCAACTCGACCGGAAACGGTGGCAGAACCAGGGCGCCAGCGGCAGGGCGAAAGGTGAACAGCGAGCCGTGTTCTCTGAGTAACCCTTTGGCCTGCAGTGAATCCATCAAGCCCACCTCCACCACCACGAAGCGAGCGGTCAGCTGGGTAGGGCTCAGCACCGGCATCCACCTTAGCCGGAGCAGGCCGGTGTGGCAGCTCCGGCGGAGCAGCCAACGCTCAGAGCCCAAGGAGAAGAATATCGGCAGCTTTGGTGGCAAAAATGGTGGTGGGAGCGGTGGGGTTAGAGTGCTCAAACTGAATGTGAACACATGTATTGGGTACCGGAATCAGTTGGGTTTTAGGGGTGATGACCATAAGGATGGGGTGGCCGGCAATGACGGTGGTGGTGGCGGTGGCGATGGTAGTGGCGGTGGTGGGGACAACGGAAGCCTGTTTAGCCTTAGGACCATCTTCTCTAAGAGGGTCAATTGATGTTAATCTTTTAGGGGTTATTTTCCTTCGTCTGCTGATCGTTTTTAAGTGTTTGTGATATATCTTTTGGTTGTATGTATTTATTTAGCCTCTCATTTTTTTTTTGAAAGGAATTTAGCCTCTCATGAACTTACCTAATTTTGCCTTTCTTTTGAGGTTTTTTTTTTTTTTTTTTGAGTAAACCCTCTTTTGGTTAAGCCAAACTTAATCTCAAAAAAATTACAAAAACCTAGCATCCCCCGACAACTGGGGTAGCAAAGCGGAGATCAAAATTTTGAAAGAAGAAACCAAATTCGTGCTAGTCTGGATCAAGCTCTCTCCCATTGAAGAGACCGGTGTTCCTTTCTAGCCAGATAGACCATTGAATAGCCATGACCCCACACTTGAGAGAATTTTTTTTTTACTGCGTGGGAGATTTCGCTGTAGATGTTAAGTGAGCATCTAGACCGTTCCCTAACATGCAGGAGAAAAGGGGAGCAGTATGATTAATTGTATGTTAAAAGGGTATGAGTGTAATTCATGGGTTCTGGTCGTGTGTAAAGTATAATCAGACGGCTCTCTATTAACGGTACGGATGCCTCACTCAACATCTGTACCAAAATCCCCACCCAGCAAAAAAAAAAACCCATTTAAGCTCGATAAATTTCCAAACCCTTCCAGCAAAGCATAGAAAAAATGGCAAGGACGAGATTGTTGGGATTAGGTATAAGAGGCCGATCATTTTTTTTTTTTGAGAACCCTCGAGGCTAGGTGAGGGGGATTTGGCATGGAGCCCAACCTATTTATTAACTAGGCATCAAAGGAAAAAAAGTTAGAGACGATTACATACTACACGGAGGCTACCTGAGACGTCGGCGGGCATACCCACGCTCCACTCGACCACATAACATCGAATACGTCCAACCACTTAATCCATCGAGTGGTGATAGTTGCCTGTTCCCAACCGATGTGGGACTAATTAATCCCGAGAGAGATCACTGGCAGGAAGAAATCCAAAACAAATTTGCTTGAAACAATAATATCTTTAAGAAAGAATCGTTGGCATCTCTCTAGAATGAAAGACCATTGAATAGCCATGACCCCACACTTGAGAGAAATTTTTTTTACTGCGTGGGAGATTTCACTGCAGATGTTAAGTGAGCATCTAGACCATTTCCTAACATGCAGGAGAAAAGGGGAGCTGTATGTTAAAAGGATATGAGTGTAATTCATGGGTTGTGGTTGTGTGTAAAGTATAATCAGACGGCTCTCTATTAACGGTACGGGTGCCTCACTCAACATCTGTATCAAAATCCCCACACAGCAAAAAAAAAAACCAACTTAAGCTCGATAAATTTCCAAACCCTTCCAGCAAAGTATAGAAAAAATGGTAAGTACGAGATTGTTGGGATTAGGGTATAAGAGGCCGATTTCTTTTTTTTGAGAACCCTCGAGGTGAGAGGGATTTGGCATGAACCCCAACCTGTTTATTAACTAGGCATCAAGGGAAAAAGTTAGAGACGATTACATACTACACGGAGGCTACCTGAGAGGTAGGCATGTATTCCCACGCTCCATTCGATCACAGAACATCAAATACATCCAACCACCTAATCCATCGAGCGGCGATTGTTGCCTGTCCCCAACCGATGTGGGACTAATTAATCTCACAAAGATCACTAGCAGGAAGAAATCCAAAACAAATTTGTTTGAAACTATAATATCTTTGAAAAGAATCTTTGGCATCTCTCTAGAATGAAAGGGCATCAAAGGTGAGAGGTCACTTCCCCTTCCTCGTTTCCTTTATGAGAAGGAAGTGTTGGGTTATCTTTCAAACACTTGCTACAGGGACCCATTCTCAAATAGAAAGAATAGGAAAGGAATTGAAAGAGGATAAAAATGAAATAACTTTTCTTTTGATCACGTTTTATTGCTAAGAATGAGAAAGAAAATGGGTTGGTGGTGTTGGATTGATTCGGGGGGATTGAGGTGGGGTATTGCAGAGAAGGGGGGGCACATGGGTATCCCTAGAATTATCGGAAGGTAACAAAAGACTGCGTGTGCTACAGTGAGCCGATCAGTACTAAAATGCAGGCCTGGCTCTGCCTGTCATGTGCTCAATGATCCAACCATCAATCAGACATGCCACCTCATGGACTGGACCTTTCTTGGAAGCTGTGCATAGGGATTTGTGCCGGAATCGGCTCCTCTGGAGTCCGTCCTTTGTTCGAGTCTTTGGAGTTGGTCCTCGGATGAGCCCTGCTCATGCTTCAACGGCACGGATCCGTTCCACCTAAGGTCAATGGTCAACAGATCGGTACGGTGAAAAGGACCGGTAAATGATCAAAATGTCCTCATCATCCCTTTTCTTTTTTCTGTTTCTTTCGAGCAGCTATGACGAGGTGAGCACGAGTAGAGGTGGTGGAGACGGGCACAAGCAACGGTGGCAAAGGCGGGGCGAGCAGCGGTGTCAGAAGCTAGCACAAGCAGCGGAGGTGGCAACGACAACAACGACAACGAGCGCGAGTTGTAGCTGCTCGTCGTCGCTGCCCCGACGACAGCGAGTAGCGGAGACGAGAGGCCACAGCGTGGAGGGGTTTGCTTTGGATTAGGTTTAGGTTTAGGATTAGGTCTTTGGTTCATCCCATGACCTATAGAACTTAGGATTTAGGATTTAGGGTTTAGGATTAGATTTAGGGTGTGTTTGGCATTGGTTTTGGAGGCCTAGTTTTGCGTCAAAACTAGTTCCGCTTGCCAAACTGGTTTTGAAATAAGATTTTAGTGCGTTTGGGATTCGATTAGAAAATTGGTTTTCCAAACCAAAACCAGAAAATCATCAAAACCCAAAAGCAGAAATTTTCTGCTTTTGGGTTCTTCTTTTGGGTTCTTGAGGCAAGAAGGCAAAACAATAACTAAAAAAAAAATATTGTGGATAACATATATGTTGTAGAGAGAAACTATTGTAAAGAGAAAAAATTTAAACCATAAGAATACATACATATCATATTGTAGAGAGAGAAAATTATTATAGAGAGAATATTTTAGAGAAAATATATGATCGATATAAAAATATTATAGAGAGAGAGAATTCTAAAGAGAAAATTTAGATAAAGAGTATTAAATAAATAAATATGTAATGAGAAAAAATATTGAAGATAAAAAATATTATAGAGAAGAAATATTATAGAGAGAGAAAATATTGTAGAAAAAGAAAATATTGTAGAGAGAAAATATTATACAAAGAGAATATTTTAGAGAGAAAATATTATAGAAATGTAATATTTTAGAGAAAGAATATGTTATAGAGAGTAGTTTAGATAGAAAATATTGTAGAGAGAGAAAAAAACATAAAGAGGAGAAAAATATTAATAATAGAAAGAGAAGATATCACAGAGAGAGAAAATATAATAGAAATAGAATATTTTAAAGAGAAAAAATATTATAAAAAGAGAATATTTTAGAGAGAGAAATGTTATAGAGCGGAAACTTTGTAGAAATAGGATATTTTAGAGAGAGAAAATATTATAGAAAGAGAATATTTTAGAAAGAAAAAATATTGTAGAGAGAAAATATTGTCGAAAGAGAATATTTTATAGAGATAAAATATTATAGAAAGAGAATTTTTTAGAGAGAATATATTATAGAGAGTAGAATTTAGAAAAGAAATATTATAGAGAGAGAAAATAATGTAGAGGGGAGAAAAATATTAATTATAGAGAGAGAAGATATCATAGAGAGAGAAAATATTCAAGAGAGAAAATATTATAGAAAGAATATTTTAGAGAGAGAAAATAGTATACAAAGAGAATATTTTAGAGAGAGAAATATTGTAGAGAGAAAACATTATAGAATATGATATTTTAGAGAGAAAATTTTATAGAAAAAGAATATTTTAGAAAGAGAAAATATTATAGAAAGATAATATTTTAGAGAAAGAATATGTTATAGAGAGTAGTTTAGATAGAAAATATTGTAGAGAGAGAAAAAACATAGAAAAGAAAAATATTAATAATAAAGAGAGAAGATATCATAGAGAGAGAAAATATAATAAAAATAGAATATTTTAGAGAGAGAAAATATTATGAAAAGATAATATTTTAGAGAGAGAAATGTTATAGAGCGGAAACTTTATAGAAATAGGATACTTTAGAGAGAGAAAATATTATAGAAAGAGAATATTTTAGAGAGAGAATATTTTAGAAAGAAAAAATATTATAGAGAGAGAAAATATTATAGAAAGAGAATATTTTATAGAGATAAAATATTATAGAAAGAGAATATATTATAGAGAGTAAAATTTAGAAAAGAAATATTATAGAGAGAGAAAATAACATAGAGGGAAGAAAAATATTAATTATAGAGAGAAGATATCACAGAGAGAGAAAATATTCAAAAGAGAAAATATTATAGCAAGAATATTTTAGAGAGAGAAAATAGTATACAAAGAGAATATTTTAGAGAGAGAAATATAGTAAAGAGAAAACATTGTAGAATATAATATTTTAGAGAGAATTTTATAGAAAGAGAATATTTTAGAGAGAAAATATTATAGAGAGAATATTTTAGAAAGAGAAAATATTGTAGTGAGAGAAAATAACATAAAGAGAAAAAAATATTATACAGAGGAAATATCATAGAGAAAAAATAAGATAGAAAAAAAATATTGTTGAAAGAGATTGAAGATATTGCAGATAGAAAAAATGTTATAGAAAGATAATATTTTATAAAGAGAAAATATTGTAAAGAGAAAATGTTGTAGAAAGAGAATATTATAGAGAGAGAAAAAATATTGTACAAAAAAAATATTTTAGAGAGAGAAAATATTGTAAAGACAATATTTTAAAGAGCAAATATTTAAAGAGAAACTGAATGAGAGAAAATATTATAGAGAGAAAATATCATAGAGAGAAAAAGTAGGATATAGAGAGAAGAAATAATATTATAGAGAGAAAATATTAGAGAAAGTGTTATTTAGAGAATATTTTTAGAGAGAGAAAATCTTGTAGCAAGAGAATTTTTAGAGAGAGAAAATATTATAGAATGAGTATATTGTAGAGAGAAAATATTGTAGAAGGAAAGTATTTTAGATAGAAAATGACGTAGTGAGAAGAGAAAATATTATAGAGAGAATATCATAGAGGTAATGTTGGAGAGACAATATTGTAGAAAGAGAAAATATCGTAGATAGAAAATATTGGAGAGAACATTTTAGAAAAATAACTGCAAAACTAGTTTTAAGCTCAAAACTGGTTTTATTGCCAAATGCTCAAATGTTGATAATTCTAGAACTGGTTTTCGATAAGCAAAAACTGGTTTTGCACAAAACTAGTTCTTGGTATTCCAAAATCAAAACCTAAAATTTCAAAACCAATGTCAAACGCACCCTTAGTTTTAGAAAGGAACATCATGAAAATTAAATTTGAAATACAATAGGAGATGTTTTTTTTTCTTAAAATTTGGCTGTCTTTTTGACTAATTGATCTTTTGATCAGGGACGGAATGCTAACTACCCCTATTTTTAATTGTAAAAGGCTGAAAAGATCAATCTCTGCCGTTGAAGTATGAGTGAGGCTAATCTGACGCCTCACATCAACGACTTGAAGAAAGGATGGACTCAAGCGGTGCTGACATCCTTAACCAATCAGTTTTTTTGTTTTTGGATAGTTCATGGAAGGGGGATGGCCATAATTAGACCTACCGGTAGGGCTGGCAATTTTGGACCCGACACGAAATTAGCGGGTCTGGATGAGGATTAAACAGGTTCGGGTCGTAAACGGGTCGACACGAAAGAACCGTTTAATAAACGGATCAGTTCTGGGTTTAGGGTCTGGACACGGTAGACCCGGGAAGACCTGCTTAAAATTCAACGGGCCGTGTTGGGTCGGGTCGGGTCTACACGCAATCCGATACTTTAATATATAGTACCAGCAGGTCTATTGGGTCAGATCGGGTCGAGTCGGATTGGGTCGAATTAGGTCAACTGAATAGACCCGTGTGGTAAACGGGTCTTGCAGGGTCTACCCGTTTATAAGCGGGTCGGGTACGGATTTAGGATCTAGACACGATTAGTTAAACGGATCAGGTCCGGGTGTGGGGTTTTGAACACGACCCGAAACTAGACCCGACACGAACCCGACACGACCCGACCGTTGACACCACCGGAGACTCCACATGCTAGCACAGCAACAGATGAGGCCCGCCACCAACGGCGGGGATACAGCCAAAGATCGACCATCACCCGGTGGGAAAATGTGTTCTCTAGCTGCTGGTTTGCTGTTCTGTTCTTACTTCTCAGCAAGTATATAGTATTGAATTCAAATCATCTGACGAACAGCACAGTGCCACGTGCCCTTTTGGACAATAAAGACAACAATTGGAACTTGTTACATGAACAAACTGGAGCTAAAGTATCCTCTCATGTCTATCCCTTTTCACTTTCCATGCACAGCTCGTGGAAGGGCACCTTCCATATGCACCCACCTGTTTAAGTTATGTGCCCACCACATTTTAGTATTTTTAACATCCATACTGCTCCCATCCCTTACCTCTAGCCAATCTAGTCCCCATGCCTCCCCCATCCCCCCTCCTCATCTGTTTCTTTCTTTCCAACTCCTCTTCCAGTCTCCACCGACACCCTCCTCCTTCCACGGACCTTCTTCCTCCCACCTCCTTTCTATCTTTACCGCACCAAAACCCTAAGCCATAACACATGAAACATGTCCACGGGTAGCCATCGACGTTTCCGTGTTGGTGTCGACAAGCTGCCCGTAGACATCGACATGATAATGTTGGTGGCTACCCCGCCGTCGGACAGCCACGGACACATGATTTGGGTTTCAGTGCTGGAAGATGGAGGAGGGAGGAAGAGGAAGAAACAACAGAGAAACTGTGGACGACGGTATGGGACTGGTTTTGAGGAATTGGGATGGCTGAAGATAAGGAACGAGGACAGTTTGAAATTATTAGAGGTGCCAATACAGAAAATAAAGAACCGTGTGCCACCAAAATAAGGATGCCAAGCTAAGATTAAAACATGGGTGCAGATAGATAGACAGAGTGAGAAATGTCTAGCTAGAATTTTCAAATTTTATTTTTCTCAACTTTCTCATAATCAAGGGCAACCAAATATTTTCGAATATTCTATATACATTCAATTGACACTAAACCTAGCGAATAATTTGCATATAAGGGTCCATTCTTTTGGCGAGACATAAATAGGATGAAAAATTCATTTGCTTGAGACATTTATGGGCAATGATAGTGATGTCTCAGAAAATTAAATGTCAGATGTTCTTTTTAGCTGACGAACCATCTAAGTTTTCAATGGATCAAATAGATCTTAGCAAATAACGTCTCACCCGTAATGAGCAATCAATATCCGATCAATTCTTGTAGGACTCTAATGTGTCACCAAAATAGAAAAAAAATGAATCTTAAAAAACCATTTACCCAGGACATTGAACAAAATAATGTGGAATAAAATGAGATTACTCGAGTAAATCAATATCTAACCTAATTTACTCACCAAAAGAATGGACTCTAAATGCTCTTACTCTAACCTAAACTTGTTTACAAAATGTCATGCTTATTATTCTTATATAGTGGTATCCACCGAAGCCCTCCTACGGTGGTAACCTGTAGCTCTGTTTTCAATAACTTCGATTTTTTTAATAAGTCTCGATTAAATCAGGACTTATTCAATAAACATTCACTACGCGACACTTTTTTGATTTTTTAAAAAAGTCTCATTTTTATAAAAAAGTCACAATTTAATCCTGATTTTTACGTTTTAATCCCGATTAATTTTGTTTTAATCCGATCATGTATTGCTCAAAAAACATATTGTAACATCTATACATAAATATGTTTTAAAATTCTACCGTTTGTTTTTCGACTCTTTTCCGATCTTTCGACTTTTTTTTCTATTTTTCCAAGGAGATAATGCCATGGAATAGGGTTTCTCTTATCTCTGTGACACCTTGGACGAAAACGTTATTTTGTCGGTATCCTGCTGATAGAGAGATAGAATGAGGTACGTTAGTCGAAATCGAGTTTCGTCAGTGCCTATGAGCTCCTGAAATTATTCCATTTATTTTAAGATCCATATTCAATATGTTCTAAGCCATATTTTAGTATTTACCAAAATACCCCTATGGCCCCTTAACACCTGTGAATTAGGTTCTCAGGCTTCGAGCTTGCGCTCCATCGTGCTACTTCGTATCCAACTAGATCGGGAAACAATTCCTATACGCAACGACATGGTGGAACCTTCATGGTTCAGGATCTCTAGCTCCAACCAGATCCTTGATTAACTATTTTAGTGACACACGTAGCCACCCAGAGTGCGACGCGAGTTGAACTCTAGTGATCCTAAACTTAGGTTACTCCCTCGTAACCCTATTCTCTATTATACTCTGATAATCTTTAGCCCCTCTATTATTAGTGCCATGATTCGACTCGGGCGATGGGGAGCACCATTAGATTCTGATCAATCATCTGAGTATGATTTGATGACTTGTCATCTATAACACCACACACCTTCCCGTGCTATGCCTATCATCCGGAATATCGTCAGTCATACTGATAACCACCAGGCCTGGATTAATTGTATGGACATATTGCCTCATCAAAACACACTCATCTAACACTGAACGTCAAATAACCTGTAGGGATTATATGTCACTCTAGTACCAGTCGGATAACCCAACGTACCGTGATATTGGATTATGGTAGGTCCGCATATGTTGGCATATTAAAGCACCACATAAATGGTTGGCTCAGTGTATATTGTCCCTCAGGGTTAATGACATATTATCTATAGTAGTGAGGCAGTTTATGCACGAGTGTCTGAATCACTGAACTATGCACCATCTTGGTTCCTGTTCAACACTATCATCGTGCTTGGTCAGGTGAATGAAAATCCCACGTTCCCGTGGTGGAGACTTCACCACATTGTCTACTTACCAACAGCTTATTCTCAGTGAAGCGACCGGCATCACCAAAGATATGAACTAGTTCTAGGTCTACACAGAACCGATCCACTAGGTCTCCCAAACATGAACCCACCATGTGTATTAGTGGCCTACTGTGTTTCCTATGATCCTTTATTATATATATGAATTATCATACACCAAAATAGTATTCCAATTAAAGCAATAACCAAATTCATCTTTATTAATGTTAACACAAAAAATTCACGCTCAGGACACACGAGCTACAATAAGGTGTGGGAAAATTTCTGTGCTGTTTTGATCAGAGACTTCACCCCACAATTCTTAATTGAATTAGATGGTTTAGAAAGATAACTATTATAATATATAGAGAGAGATGTCACATAGAGTTGTTGTCGAAGTTTGATCTTGCGACCTACATCTCCGAACGAGAGGTGCCACCTGATCTTCACTATAATATGAGTAAATAATGGGTGAACATTCTCTCGACAGGCCAAGAGAAGCTTTCGTACAGTGGGGTTGCACGGAGCAACTAGAAGAGAACTCGAAGGAAGAAGAGAGCTCTAGCATTATGATCCTCTCTTCCTCTGTTCAACTGACCAACCCCCTATCTGTAAGCCATAAGGGTCCTTTTATAGCTGAGGCATGTGCTCGATATGGCAGTAAAGACGTGGCGATGCTAAGGTGGTACTAATTCTGAACCTAGGCTTGTCTACTTGGGCTATTGCGCGGGCCCATATGGGTCTGGTCTAGTTCGGTATATTTTTGCACCCACAATTACCCCTTACCAATCGGGCCAGGGTTCTGTGGATCGGCTAGGATCTCCAAGAGCAAAAAAATTCCACAAGCGCCATGTGGCTCAAGCTTGGACAGTCTTTGGTGTTGTGGGGTCAGTAGGCTCGAGCTACCAGAGCTGTTAGTTGAGTCACGGGTCGAGGCGGTAAACTTTTCAGAGTTAATCTTTCGGCTGAATTCTTACCATGCTTCGATGTGCCATGCTTCAGACTACATGTTTCGGACTAAGTTTTTTTAACTGAATTCTACTATAATTCAATGTGCCATGCTTCGGGATGCGTGTTTCAAACTTACTTTTTCAGGCTGAACTCTACCATGCTTTAGTGAGCAATACTTCTGGATGCACGTTTTGGACTTAGTCTTTTTGACTGTATCCTTCCATGCTTCGGACTTGGTTCTTCCGATTGAATTCTACCAAGCTTTGGTGTGTGATGTCGGTGATTCTGGAAGAAGCTCAAGAGATGGCAATCGATATTTTGTAATGTTTATAGATGACGCTTCGAAATATTACCACCTATACCTCATTAATACTAAGGATGAGGTACTTAGTAAATTTAAGATTTATAGAGCTAAGGTTGAGAACCAATTAGATGAAAATGTTAAGATCCTTAGGTCAGAATGAGGAGGGGAGTACACCTCAAACAAGCTAAGAGAGTACTGTGAAGATTATAGAATACTCCATGAAGTCCCAGCTCCTTACACTCCCCAATCCAATAGTGTAGCAAAAAAGAAAAACATGATCCTAATAAACATGGTTAATTCCATGTTAATGACGACCTATTTTATCCTTAACCACATTACTTTCAAACACAATGATTTGAGCCCATACAAGATATGGAAATATAGAAAGCCCAAGTTAGATTATCTAAAAGTGTGGGGATACCTAGCTAAGGTAAAGATCCCTGATAACAAAAGGAAGAAGATATGATCTAAGACAGTAGATATCATCTTTATCGGCTATGCTTCAGACAGTAACTTTAATCGATTTTTAGTATTTAACTCTGAAATAAACAAGATAGTCAATAATACCAGAGCATATTTGGGATCTCAATTGTATTATGCAAATGTGAATATGGCAGATGCAAATATTAGATAATACACTACTGAAGGAGTTCATACATAATATACACCGCGGATCAGTTCTTTTAGAAAAAAGAATTGCTCCTCTCATTCACCTTTCAACAAAGTGTAATTTTTCTTCTGCCTATATTGCACCAGACTCTGCTTTCCTGGCGGCTTAAGAAGGGGCATGGCGGTGCGACATCTAGGGAGGCAACCCTAGAAAGAATACTTCGACACCTAGGTTGATGTTGGAGGAATGCGTCAAGTCCGATTCAAGGCGGATTCCAGCCTTGGAGACTCGTAACTTTCAGCAGGCGCAGTGGTCGACCCCGCGAGGACCCGGTTGCGAAACCTGATCCATTTCCTACTATTGATTTCCGACCCTCACTGGGTTTGGTTGGTGTTGGTGTTGGTGTTGGGTCATGTCGGCCGCTGCAATAAGCGCTGTCCTCGCTGACAGCGAAGGGTGTGCTATGGTCTGTAGCTGATTCTGCTCCTCCTTGATCTTTTCACGACATTTTACTGTAAATATTTTCTATCAAAAATAAATAAATAAATTCATGATATATAAATTCCAAAAAGGAAAAGAGTGTATGTTAAAGGGTTATTTTGACTTTGCCCCCCAAATTTTACCTTGAATTAGACTTTACCCCCAAACCTAGCTGTTCCGTCAGCTCAGCCCGCAAAACTTTATTTCTTTTCCGTCAGCTCACCCTTTCTCCTCGATGGTGAGCTGACGGAACAGTTGGTTTTGGGGGGTAAAGTCTAATTACTGAAAGTCTGGGGCATAAAATCTAATTCAAGGCAAAAGTTGGGGGACAAAGTCAAAATAACCCTATTCAGCAAAAAGATGAAGGAGTGCGTGGCGGTATCGATTCCCAATACAAATAAATTAAAAATAATCTGCATTCAGATATGCTTCGAGAGTTGCGTTTGAGAATCTCTCTCTCTCTCTCTCTCTTCACTTCTTTACTTTCCTCTTTCTTTTCTCTCACTCTCTCTCTCCTCTCACAAAGAGCTCCTCCTCCTCCTCCTCTGGTTTCGGGTTTGGGATCGTGGGCGGTAAGCAATGGTGGACTGGGCGCCGGTGGTGGTGGGGGTGGTACTGTTCGTGCTGCTCTCGCCGGGGTTGCTGGTGGAACTGCCGGGGACCCACCGGCAAGTGGATTTCGGGAGCATGCGAACCAACGGGAAGGCCGTCGCCCTCCACACTCTCATCTTCTTCGCCATTTTCTCCATCCTCATCGTCGCCCTCCGCATCCACATCTACACCAGCTGATCGATCACCCCGATCCCCTACTCTCAGGATCTAGCTACGGTTACGGCTTCTCAATGCTCTCTCACTCTACCTTTCACCACTCTATCTATCTATCTATCTATCTTTGTTTATTCAAAAAAATAAAATATAAATTAAAAAAAAATTCCTTGATGGCAGCTTGATTCTATGTATCTTTGTTTTTTTCAAATAAAAAATTATAAAAAAAATTTCCGCGATGGCAGCTTGATTCGCAATCTCAGTCCAACTTAGGCTTCATTTGGTTCAGCACAGTAAGTTAGTTTGAGGTAAGTAATCAGAATACTGTGTATAACTTGTCTTATCTGTTTTGCAGTATCCGATGTAGTGAGGGGATTTGGTGTCTCTCGATTCCTCATAATTAGTGGGTGCAACTTGGGTATGGTAAAACCGAGAACCGATCCAATCCGATCTAAATAGGTTAGATTGGCTCGGGTATTTTGACTGGTTGGGTTCTAAGTTTTATGGACCCGATTAAATATGGTCAGTTTCGGATTGGTGCCAGGTAGACCCGACCCAACCCAAGAACTGAACTCATATATATTAAGCCACATATATATGTCTCAGGTTGGACTTTTGGGCTACATCATACTAGCACCCTAGTAAACATTACTTGTTTGCTAACATTGAACCAACCACCAAGAGAACTCAACGAGTGGCTAAAGCCTAAAGTCCAACATGGATCTCTGGCTTGCTAATAGCTATTATTTTTTTAGATCAACTACCAATCCTAGAACAGACCCGAACCAGCCCAACCTTAGTGTGGGTTGGGTTGGTTCGGGTCTATGACCAAGTAGGGTTGGTTCGGGTTTCGATATTGTAGAACCGAAATAATTCGGTTCGGTTCCGCGGTAGCTCAAACCCGAACCAACCCGACCCGAGTGCACCCTTACTCATTACTGAGGCAACTTAATACCGCAAAATAAGAGGGAAGGTGAATACTTGTATCCAGAATAGCTCATAAGAGATCCTTCGAACTAAATGGAACCTTAATGTTTGTTCTAATAGTAATGTTAGATTAGAGGTAGAATGGGTGATTGAGGTGGCATATGTATATCCCAATGTGAAAGCACCTGCCCCCATCCGACACCGGCAAGTTGTGTAATCGATCTTCGCCGTCTGTTGGGTCTAGGGGTGTAAAACAGGCCGTGCGCGGCATGTGGAGCTTTGAAAGCTTGACCTCTACAAGTATAGAGAACACATTAACCTCTGTACTATTTTTTCCATTGTACATTATATGTAATCAATATATGTATAACAAGTATATTGTATTTGGATAGGGCCGGACTTTCGGGCTGGGTTGGATCGGGCTGCAGGCTCAAGGTGACGGCCTAAGCCCGGCCCATGGTATGCTTGGGCTGGACTATGACTGATGGGCTTTTTTACACCCCTAGTTGGGTCCCACCCAAATATTAGATAGAATGTCACAAATTTTGTTCTTCAGTAGACTATCCATCAGTGTGGTCCACATCTATGTTATGCAAAAAAATCTGCAAAGATAAATATCGTCTTCCAAGACCCAATGACACCTAGAGGGGGGGGGCACCGGACACGTGAATTGGGGATCGGCTCCTCTCTATTCAGTATTTTTTTTCAAATCTTGAATTTTTACTCCGTACTAATATAAATTACCAAATATTACATGAATAAACATAGCATCTTTATAAAAGTTACTACGAAAAACAAGAGTTGCTCTTTCATTTTTAAAGCTCTATTTATAACAATTTAAAAAACAATATTTTATGATTATGTTTTCATGCATTTTGAGTTACTGATCACCATATAATGCAATAATCAACTTTATTCTATTTTTCAGTCAGCAGATACACAAGTTTTACTCTCCAGCCCTAAAAAGTTACTCTATAATTACGAAGCCTAATTAGTTTTTTTTTTTAATATTTGGATCCCCAACAAACATATTATTCAATTCAATATACTTTATTAATTATGCACCCGTTATTTTAAGCTAACTAAAGTCCATATACCAATACAAAATATAAAATTTACCATAGATGTATAAAAAGTTTCTCTTAACGTATGAAAAGTTACTCGTCGCAAGAATTAACGTACAATTTATCTGATGAATTTTTTGGTATATAGTGTGAATAAATAGAATTCAACCAAAATATGAATAAAGTTTATCCATAACATGTTATTACCACCTTTGATTAATTTTTATTTAGCAAATACAAAAATTATACCTTTAAAAAAATCCTAGATCTCCTCAGGGTAAACAATTCCTTTATTTTAGATCAAAAATAGCAGTTTCTAAAGGAGATAAATTCAATTATTAATTATTTTTTAAAAAATTATTGTTAATCTAAAAAAAGAAAGCAAGATCAGGATCAACCGGTGGTTTCTATACTTAAAAATCATCTAAAGGTATTCTGGGGGTTTTTTACATCGGTTAGTTAGATCGAGATAAATTGGATCTGTTAGTTAGATCAAAATTAGCCCCGGTGCTTCCTATATGCATAAACTGTTAGAGAGTATTTCTGATCCTTGCATAGGTGTTTGTTACAGGTTAAAGGTGTCAATCCTAACATTGACGCTAAAATGACAGCTAGTCGGATACCACGCTAAAGAAAACTATTCACAGGGACCATGTGTAAAATGAAAATTTTGGTTGTCCTTTAGACATGTTGAACTGTTTATTAAGGATGGCAGATAAATTTGCCGTTGTCAGTGGAAAGTATAAATAGAGCTTCAATCATGAGATGTATATTTACCTGGGGATAGCAAAGAAGTTTTCATGTTTCATCACCGTCAAACCATGCAGTGCTCTGATATCACTTGCTGAGATCGCTTTTCACTTGATAAAACCTTGCAAGAACTGGCCACCATAACAATTCCACTCTACTCCAGCAATTGGCTGTCAAGATGCCGACAGTGATCACTATGGGGGATGATCTTCTTCCGTTCGAAGACTTTACCCAACAATCAATCGATTTGACTTTGATTTGTTGACCTGAGCGTAGAATAGATATTGGAGGGTGGAGTAGAAGATAGACAAGGAAGTGGTATCGAAGTTCGGCCAATACCTATGTCTCTGTGTGGTAAGGCACAACCTTAATTCACTATCTCGGGAATGCATAGTTATCTCAGTAGGCCGAGGGTAACTTGTACACACAATCAGGTAAGAAATGATGCGTTCTTGATGAATAAGTGATAAAACATGTATGTTCTTCATCTGAGTTCTGTAACTCTAAAATCGGAAGAGTGACATTGAAATGGGAATTCCCTTCTCGATCTGATGTCGACTCTGCTATTTATAGAGACTAAAAGCTGCTGGGTTCCGGGGTGGTTTCTACAAGTGCACTACTAAGCCCCGGGCTATGACCTAACTGACGGCTGTAAATTCATCAGTCCCGTCACCTACGAGACACCTTATGGAATCTCTACTCTTGTCCAATATATATATATATATTTTTTAAGACTTCGCCTCAAGTCCTATTAGTAGATGCTATATTAGCTAAATGATATATGATGTTCCAATATTGCACTAAGTCCCCCAAACAGCACATGCTACAGCAAGTCCAATCCCCCAGCTTTCTTTTACATCCTTAAATGACAAAACTATCCCTCCAGCAAGAGTAACCATCCGTCTCCAAAAAGAACCCATTGTTGGTTGACAATGTGCATGTAGTGATTGCTACAGTAAAAAAACATTGTAGCAAAAATATCAATTCGGTGTGATAAAACCAGCTCCAGCGGATTACTCATTCTCCAATGTATAACAAGAAGACCAAGGACATCCACATAGGCATTTGAGGCATGAGTTTTTTGGGCTACTCCAATGGGTTAGAGATTCTCCTCCTCTACCACCGAATTTAAAAAATAACTCCCAACTGTTCACCATATTCATGATACAAACATATAAGAACTATTTAATTAAAAAATACTATAAAATATGAAAAATAATAATTTTTTTAAATAATAGTATAAATTTTGAAAAAAAAATCATGATTACTAAAAAAAAAATATTTTATAAAATCGGGTAATTTATTTTCTTTGACACATATTCTAAGGTGGCACGTTATTTCACATAACGGCTAATTTTTTTGTCGACTCTTTTTTATCTGTTGGACACGTATTCCGATGTAGCATGCCTCTTCATCAATGATTTTTTCTAACTGTTGGACACGTATTCTGATGTAGCACGCCTCTTCATCAACTCTTTTTTTTGTCCATTGGACATGCATTCCGATACGGCACATCTCTTCATCAACGACTCCTTTTCTGTTCCCTGGACACACATTCCGATGTGGCACGACTCTTTTTCTATCCGTTGGACACACATTCCGATGAACACAACTCTTCATCAACGACTCCTATACACCAATTGTTTCTCTAATAAATACCTAAGCCTTTCAACATTGGAATGACCATTTCTTCACACCCTCTCAAGCACCTCACACTTATATCCCTCAACTTCTAGTGTCATTATGACATCGCGCAATCACACAGAGGAGATCCTCGGCAACGATGCGGGCCAGGAGGAGATGCTTGCAACTTGGGATATATGGAAGCAACACCAAGAGGAAGGAGAGGGCTCAAACTTCAAGAATGAGGGGCTCGGTTGTAGGTCGCAGAACCATCTTCCGTAACCGAATTGAAGGGCACAACCGGCTGTTCGATTACTACTTTGCTAAGAACTGGGTTTACCCTCCCAACAACTTCCATCGTAGATTTCAGATGCGTTGCCCGCTCTTTCTTCGAATTTAAGATGCAGTGGAGAAGTATGACGATTACTTTAAAAGAAGAAAGACAACCGGAATCTCTGGACTCTCGTCGCTCCAGAAGGTAACTGCGGCAATAAGGATACTTGCTACGAATCTCCGGCACACTCTAGACGACTAGCTTCTTTTCGCAAAGACTATTGCAATTGAGAGCCTCGAACATTTTGTCCAAGCGGACATCGCGATATTCTCAGAGGAGTACCTGCGTAAGTCAAACAGCAATGACGTCGCACGACTACTATCGAAGGCGGAAGCTTGAGGATTCCCAAGCATGCTCGGCAGTATCATAGAGATAATGTTGAGGAGAAGATATTGTAGAAAGAGAAAATATCGTAAAGAGAACATTGGAGAGAGCATTTAGGGAAATAAAATGTTGTAGAGAGAATTGACATTGAGAGAGAAGAAAAAATATCATAAAAAGAAAATATTATAAAGAAAAAACATTGTAAATAGAAAATATTATAGAGAGAAAGTGCACTAAAGAGAAATATTATATAGAGAGAATGTCGGCAAAGAGAGTATTACACAATGTTTTAGAATGAAAAATTATTGTAGAGATAAAATGATATAAAGAGAGAAAATGATATATATAGAAAAAGAATGTGATGGATAGAGTATGTTATATAGATAATGTTTTACAAATAGAATATTTAAAAATAGATGAAATAACTGCAAAACTTGTTTTAGGCTCAAAACTAATTTTATTACCAAATGCTCAAATGTTGATAATTCTAGAGCTGGTTCTCAATAAACTAAAACTGATTTTGCACAAAACTAGTTCATGGTATCTCCCAGTTTTATTTAATCCTACAATGGAACACTAAAATTCATGGAATATCTGTAGTTTATCGTTCGACTACGTCAGAAAGATCAAAATAAGATATGAGGTAACAACGATCGCACAATTGAAAATATAAAATGAATGTAATTTGTAAATTTGATATTAATTCTAAAATAGACAAATTGTAGTCGATTGTCAAACAATACAAAGAAAATTTCCTCAACTATTCCTGAAATCCTATTTTCCGGAAGGCCTACATCAAGGCATCTTAGCATTTTTCCTTCATTGCAGTTCTTCATTTCTCTAACCTAAGGATTTTTTTTTTTAGTAGTTCTAACCTAAGAATTTTAACTCTAAAGAAAGATGGTTATGCATCTATGAGGCAAGAATGTTACAAAGAGGTATCATGATAATTTAAGGAATCAAAAGCCAAAAGCCCTCAAGGCATGTGAATTAGAAAATACACAAGACCTACAATGACATTGATAGAGATTTGTTAGAAAAGATTTGGAGCGGATTTTAGCAAAGCCCTTAATAGAAATGATCGATGAAGAAGGATTCATAGCCGACCCCAATATATGGGGCAAGGGTTGATGCTTATGGTTATTGTTGTGGCACTAAGGCATGTAGAGGTAGAATAAATGTAAGGAAAGTAACTATGCAGTAAGCAAAAAAATCGTTCCTAAGTAAATGAAAGGATGTTTGGCATCCAATCAAGTAAATAAAAGATGGTGATTAAATTAGGATCAATGTTCAATGAACAAAATGAATCATTCTTATAGTTCAGAAATGCTGACAAGTACGTAAGATACTAACAACCAGTCATTGATCCATCACCTGAACTGCAGACATGCATATGGATTTCCCTTCATTTCTGATTAAAAATAAAGTTAAACTAGAAAAACGGGGAAAAAAAACAAAGATTAAAAAAATTAATTATCTGCAAATAAAATTGTTCATCTTTAAAAAAAATGCAATTAGAAAGGAAAAGAAGATCAAATCATATGGAAGTGTATGTTCTTGTTTACTCATCACCTAAAGTGCAGACAAGTTATGAACATTGGATCATCACTTCACCCTACCATTTCCTTACTTTAAAGAAAATAAAAATACCAAAAGAAAATATATAACAGAGATTGAAAGGTGCCAGGTAGAAACTGCCAATCAAGAACAAGATCTATCGATTTACATCTTTCTAGTATTAGGTTTGAGGGTTCCGAGGGTTCTTGGTTTGGGCTTTTTTTGTGGTTGGGTTTGATAGTGGCGCGCGCACACACACCCCACCAACAAAAAAAAAAGTCTTTGATATGTGTGTTGTGCATTAAAACCCATGGCATGAAAGGGCGGACTGAATTGGTAATGCATTAATCTTTCTGAATTCAACAAGCTTCAGTAAGTTTTACATTGGAAAATATATTAGACATCAAAGAATGAGGGGTTCATTTTCTGAGATATTTCTTCATGCACCTTATGTGCACACGTTGAGTTTTGTTAGTAGCAATCATCAAACAAAAAAAAAAAGCAGCAGCCCACCGCATGTCGAGATTTGAATGCTATTCATAAAATTATAACCCACTTCCTGGCAGGCACTCAGCAAGGCTGGCGTGACCGACTCCATCGCTGGAGAATGGAGAGATTTCTGAAGAGATGGAGGATGCTTGATTATAAATTGAGACATCAATTACTTTTTTTTTATTATGTGAAGTGGGGGAGGAAGATAGATGCTCAATTTCTCTCTTCCTTAATTTTATCAACTTGTGCCTATCCTTTTCCTCAATTTATTTCCTATCCCCATCTTCTTTACCTAATTTCTTTCATATCTTCTTTACCTAATCTTCTTCATTCCCATGTAATTCAAAGTTTTGTTCTAGATTGTATCCATGATTTTCTGTATTTGAATAATCCTTATTTTCCGTGTGATCTCTAATTACTTTGAAGAAGTGCAATAATTCTTTCGGTAACCTTATTTTTTAACAACATTGACCACGTTGCACAACAGATGCAGCCTTAAATAGAAATGAATTGTGAAGGATTCATAAAGCCGACCCCAAGTAGATGGGACATGGCTTGACGGTTTTGGTTATGATTTATTGACCAAGTTGCACAGTCTAGGTGCTATCTAGACTCCATTTAAACCAAGGTTAACCTATGAGCAGCTCAGGTATCTACTAGTCCTATGCGGGGAGATTGCCAAGATCGACTAAAGCATTGAAACATTTCCAGGAATCGAATTGGAGCTTTTAATGCACTAGTTCAAGAAAGGTCATCCATGATGTGTTTCATCTCATGTGAAGATGATATAAACGATGATGGAAACCTCAGAATAAATATACATCGAGGTTGTGATCTGATTGTTTACTAGGTTCTTGGAATGGCTTCCAATTCAAATATCAAACTGGTTATTAATTGGAGAAAGAGTGAGATCCACCCAACAGGGTCGAAAAGGAGAAGATAGAAAGAGACATAAAGATCCGATAAGGATTTAATCATTCCAAGAAAAAAGATATTGAGAAGCATTGTCGATTCATATAAAAAGTTTGACACTTACCACCCTATGATTACAAGTTCCCAAAAATCCTCGAACTTTATCCTTCAACAAGGAAAATCCTGGGTACCATTTCAGACTATAAATGTCGTGATCAAGCTCCAGCATTCAAAAAGTACACCATCTAAGCAATATGATCTTACAATAACTGCATAAAAACTAAGGCTGTTTACGGTTTTGTTCGGTAGGTTTTGATGGCCTATTTGTCACTGAACCGATCATGTCGGTTTTGAATTCGACGGAAACGAAACCGAACCGACTTCGATAAACCTATTATTAAACCGACCGATCGTAAGTCGGTTCAGTTCGGTCAGTTTGTTTGGTTTTGTTTTAAAGATGCGACCATGAACTAATCATCTCTAATGAGATTGTTTTACCATCCATGACCTTCCAAATGGTGTTCATCATTCAAAGTTATTTCAAGATTATGCCTATAATAGTTAGCATTAGCTATGATATTAATTATATATCTCAAAATTCTACACCAAATCATGTCATTGTTCATAGTATGTTGATCATCTGATTGGTCAAGAATAGAACGTGTTATTCATAGTAAATCTCTTTGGTTCAGATCGGTGTGAAACGGTTTTTTTTTTTAACGAAACCGAAACCGAACTCCAGTTTTTTTTTTACATTCCAAAACCGAACCCAACTTGTACATCTAAAAACCAAACCACTAACCGATTTTTTAGTTCGGTTTGGTTTTTCGGTTAAGTCGGTTTTTTGAACAGCCCTAATAGAAACCCAAAACATTTCCCCAAATAGAAACCCAAAACATTTCCCCTAACAGAAACATCAAAACTAGAAAGAGAGACCTTGAGATATATGTGAAGATGTAATAGAAATAAATACTTAAAGAATAAAGGTGTATCTTCCATGAATTCCGAGGATCTATTATTAAAAAAAAGAGTGAATGCTCTGCTAAATTTTGGTATACAGAAGGCTCATAACCAGGGTTCGTAAAAGCACCATCCAATTCAAATCATATGTGCAACACCATCCTCTGTTCCGACCACAGTTCCAACAAAATCACAACATTTTACCAACTACATCGTAAAACCCCAAAAGATTCAATCTTTATCTACCTTAATAGTAAGAAAAAGCGGTAACCTTCATCATGATCCACTCCTTTTGGCTACCAACAGCAGATTCCCAATAATTTTTAGAACATGTACCTGCGGATCCACATGATTTCTCAGTCAGTGTGAATTAAAAAGAGGATTTGGATCAGAAATAAGGATTCGCAGTCAAACAAAGAGAATCAATCGAAGGAAACCTACCCCGACATTTCCTTCGGGGGCGGTCCGGCAGCCGAGGGTGCGCCGGGGCAGAGGATCGCGCGCCCCAGGCCGGAGAGATTGGAAAGGAACCCGACGAAGTAGAAGAGCATGACGAGGCCGAGGACCCACGGCATCATTATGAACCCGATCACGAACGTCACTGACCCGCAAAGCATCAGAGCCAGCGACGCCCCGAGCAGCAGCGAGGCGAACCCCGCCGGCGACACTTGCGGCCGCCTCCCGCTCACGGCCCGGGAGCGCCGTGGCGGCGGGAGAGACGAGAGCGGGGAGGGCGCCGTGCCGCCGGCGGGGATGGCGATGTGGGGGGTGCGGAGGATGGTGAGGAGGAGGGCGCAGAGCTCGTAGATGAGCCGGGATATCTGGTCCTCGCCTCTCATCCTCGGCAACCCAAACCGTAACCCTAATTCTACAAAAGAGAGGAATGTGTGATATAAGTAGAGAGAGGAGAGAGAGAGAGAGAGAGAGAGAAGCGGTGGGATGAGATCGTGAGACGGCGGCAAATCCTCGCGGTGGTATATTATTGATTTAGGAGATTTTATTTTTCTGGAATCGAGGCGAGTGGATAGGCTCGGAAAACTCCTCTCTCTCTCTCTCTTCTCTTCTCTCTCTCTTCTCTTCTCTCTCTCTCTCTCTCTCTCTCTCTCTTCTGCGCTGTTCTCTCTCTGCCTCTCCCTCTCTTTCTAGACGTTCGGTTTGATTGCTCAGGTTTTAATTCCCGGCTAATTCGAGAGGATTAGAGACGTTGAGTGTGTCGGTGAAGCGATTGGGAATTAAAACATGAGCAAAACATTTTTTTACCCGAAAACCTAAGTAAAACAAGTGTATCTTAGCTGACGGGTAATTTATTTACCCCCACAAAATTGACCAGCTTACCCCCTCAGTTAGGGATTGCAATTAAACTGGTTTAGCAGGTTACCAACCCAATCTGATCGAGTACAATTTTATTCCAACCTTCTTAAAGAGGTTGGATGTTTCCGGTCTCTCTCTCTGATCCATATCGAGGGCTTTTGGTCTCGATATGGACCAGAGAGAGAGACCGGGAACATCCAACCTCTTAAAAGAGGTTGGAACAAAATCGTACTCAATCTGATTCTATTGGCGGATTTGTGATGGGATTAATCGGGTTTCGAGCATGACCAGGTTTAGCCTATCTCACCCCAAATCTAACTCAATTAAAGACATAAATCAATTAACAAATATATTAACATCAGTTGCACTTGCCATAGCTTAAAATTTTGTTTTGATGAATGTATTGTTTAAAAAATAATAATAATAATATCCTTTTTTTAGTTAAAGTAAATTTATTTTGTATTATTTTTGTTAATTCAAACCCAAACCACTTGCTTTCATTCGTGTCCTCAACATGGTGGTTTTGATTTTTTCCAATATAAATGGGATGGGTTTATGATTTTTTCTAATATAGTGTAGGGATGCTTCATTATGTGTTAATAAGGACAACGATGTAAGTTGTGGGAAATGTGTTGTGTTCCATGGGATCAAAGACATATAAGTCCATAAATTTGGATGCTAATTGTCATTTTTTTTCTCAAAAAAATAGAGAATTTTCATAGATTGGGTAGAAAAGTTCAGAAAAATGGATTTTACATACACCACTAACAAATATTAATGTTTATGAATAGCTGTCTTTTAAGTTTTATTAATAACCCCTGGACATATCTTGGTATTTGCAAAAGAGATCATGTATCTAATTTTTTTTTACCATTCTACTCCTACACAACTTTGTCTTTGTGCACGCCAGCATTCATCGGTGCCTATAAAAGCTATCATCGTCATCCGCATCCCGTCTCCTTCCTTCTCCCCTGATAATAGTGGGGAAATTTTTGAACACAACTATTGTACCATACAATCACGGGGTCCACTCTGATTCAAGAGATATGGGTAACGTGCTCCAGTTCATGAGGATAATGGCCCCCAACATTCAGAGTGTGCTAATAGGCTCTGGGGACAAGGGGCCCCATGATTGTATGGTACAACTACGGTTGTGCTAAAAAAAAATTCGGCAATGGTGACCCATTAGGCCTGTCAATTAGGCCCTCCCAGAAGGACACTTGGTCCAGCCCGACCTTTATATGTCGCCAGACCGGGCCTATCGGGCTTGGGCTTAGTGTTTTCCGACCCGACCCATTTTATTCATAGTATTCATGACTGATACCTTTGTATATTTGTTGTTTGTTGTTTGCGGCTATCACTAAGATATTTCAAAAAGAAAAAATCAAACTTGGACAGGTTTGGGCACCGTTCTTCCCAACCTGAGAAAACGATACACGAAGGTTGAATGCTTTGGTTGTTTTGTTTTTATGGAAATCAAAGGCTGTCTGTTTGATATTGAAGGCTAAGAATTCGTTTGAAATATGTGAGGATATATGTTGGATTTTATATTTTTGTTATACAAATCAAAGATTTTTTTTATGCAATTCAATAGTATGTTGGGTTTTTTCCCATCTATTTATGTGCACAAGCATTTCTAATTGGACAACAAGCCCAACCCGTCCATTATTTTGCAAATTGGACAACCCGAGCAAACCATACAACTAGAATGGGTAAGCAATGGTTGGGCTTCTATGAGTAAAACGGGTTAAGATTTGTGCAAGTCGGATTGGGCATGGGCAGACCTTTCAACCCGCCCAAGTCCCACCTCTAAACTCAATTGAGAGAGTAGAGGTGCTTTCACCTGTATTAGAAGAATCATCTAGATTACATGTAACTACTTAGTTTGGCAAGTTGAAGCATATTGACTATTCAAATTCATACAAAAAAATTCAAGCAGGTTGACTCATGCTTGGCCTAATAAATGGAACCCACCAAAGAACATAGCTCTTTAATGGAAAGCTGACGACTCTATTATTCTAACTCCAAAAACACAGTGATCTTGAACTTATATAATTAATAGGGGTGGGTCTGACCAAAGTCCTCAAAGGGCAAGGCTAGGGCTCGTGGATTTTAGGCCCTTTGACAGTCCTAGCAAGCACTAGTGATGTAAAATGATCATAAAGTTGTGTATATGAGTGATTTTGTAAAAATCAGAGGCATGTGAGGATATTACTTATAAAACATAAAAGTCAATGAGATTATTTGTAAGATCAATATTTGTTACAAGTGTATTAAAAAAAATTAAAAAGAGTTTTTTAAAAACATCATTTGCTTTTGAGAAATTTTATTTTAATAATCATAAGTAAAAAATAATTTCAAAAGTAGCTATTATTTACTATCTGGATGTTACATTAGCAACTTGTAGAACATTTCATGTCTAGCAAAAACGATAAGTATAATATTATTTTTAATTTTTATATGGCATGTAATGATCACATGTGGTTCACAAGTGTTGAATTTTTGTTAGCTTTTTTGAAATCCGTAAATAAAGCATCAAGTTCAAAACCGGTAATTGAAATATCGATTTTATTTGACATGGGGGTTTTAGCACATTGCTAGTTCGGCTGCCACGTAGTAAAAAATGACTATTTTAAAAATTATTTTGGATTTAAGGCTATTTAAATGATATATTTTTTAAAAAAGTGCTGTTTTGAGAAAAAAAGATTATTTTGAGTTTGAATCCTAAATTTTGCCTTGAATTAAACGTTACCCCTATTTTTCATTAATTAGACTTTACCCCCCAAAACTAACTGTTCCGTCAGCTCACCCTTCAAAACATTATTTCTTTTCTGTCAGCTCACCCTTTCTCTTAGCTGGTGAGCTGACACCCTTTCTCTTAGCTGGTGAGCTGACGGAACAGTTAGTTTTGAGGGATAAAATATAATTAATGAAAATATGGGGGCTAAAGTCTAATTCAAGGCAAATATTGGGGGGCAAAGTCAAGATAACCCAAAACAAAACTTAGAAAAAGCAAGTATGCGGGGGAAAAAGTCAAAATAACCCAAAACAAAACTTAAAAAAAAGCAAGTAACATGAGTAAAAAAATGAGGTTTTTACCGAAATGGCCACCAACTCTTAACTATTGTTGAGAATGGGCCAGGTTGCTTTTGGCTTTACCAAAATGACCATTGAAACTCTTTGGGACCAAACTACCCTTTTACTGACTGTGATTTTTCGGGTTTGACGGCGACGGCAGCGCGGCAGCAGGGGTTGGGCGCCGGCTCGGTTGTGGACCGCCGGAGCTAGGGAAGGTCGGCTCGGGCTTGGGCTTGACTGCCACCGTGAGAGGAGGTGGAGGAGGTTGGCGGGCCGGTGTCGGATGGTCGCCGGAGCTTGAGGAGGAGGGCTGCTGGAACGTGGGTTGCACCCCTTCTCTCTTCAACTCTCTCTCTCTCTCTCTCTCTCTCTCTCTCTCTATCTCTCTCTCTCTCTCTCTCTCTCTCCTTCACTCTCTGTTTCTCTCTCACTCTTTGTTTCTCTCTCACTCTTTCTTTCACTCTCTCTTTCTCTCTGCTCACCCACTCTTTCACTCTCTCACTCTCTCTGCTCACTCTCTCACTCTTGACTCTCTATGTGAGAGGAGATGGAGGTGGTGAAGATGGTAAGGGTCACTATGATTTTTTGGCGACGAAAACTAGACGAAACATGTTATTTTCGTCGGATTTCGTCTGATTTTTCGGCGACGAAAATTAGACGAAATTTGTTATTTCGTCCGATTTTCGTCACACAGCCCAAAGCCATTCTCGGGGAGAAATGACTGTGATTTTTTGGCGACGAAAACTAGACGAAACATGTTATTTCGTCGGATTTCGTCCGATTTTTTTTGCGTTGCCGGAGCAAAGGACGAAGGAGGGCTGCTGGAATGTGGGTTGCACCCCTCCTCTCTTCAACTCTCTCTCTCTCTCTCTCTCTCTCTCTCTCTCTCTCTCTCCTTCACTCTCTATTTCTCTCTCACTCTTTGTTTCTCTCTCACTCTTTCTTTCACTCTCTCTTTTTCTCTGCTCACCCACTCTTTCACTCTCTCACTCTCTCTGCTCACTCTCTCACTCTTTGACTCTCTCTGTGAGAGGAGATGGAGGTGGTGAAGATGGTAAGGGTCACTATGATTTTTTGGCGACGAAAACTAGACGAAACATGTTATTTTCGTCGGATTTCGTCTGATTTTTCGGCGACGAAAACTAGACGAAATTTGTTATTTCGTCCGATTTTCGTCACACAGCCCAAAGCCATTCTCGGGGAGAAATGACTGTGATTTTTTGGCGACGAAAACTAGACGAAACATGTTATTTCGTCGGATTTCGTCCGATTTTCGTTCGATTTTTTGCGCGTCGCCGGAGCAAAGGACGAAGGAGGGCTGCTGGAACGTGGGTTGCACCCCTCCTCTCTTCAACTCTCTCTCTCTCTCTCTCTCTCTCTCTCTCTCTCCTTCACTCTCTATTTCTCTCTCACTCTTTGTTTCTCTCTCTCTTTCTTTCACTCTCTCTTTCTCTCTGCTCACCCACTCTTTCACTCTCTCACTCTCTCACTCTTTGACTCTCTCTGTGAGAGGAGATGGAGGTGGTGAAGATGGTAAGGGTCACTATGATTTTTTGGCGACGAAAACTAGACGAAACATGTTATTTTCGTCGGATTTCGTCTGATTTTTCGGCGACGAAAACTAGACGAAATTTGTTATTTCGTCCGATTTTCGTCACACAGCCCAAAGCCAATCTCAGGGAGAAATGACTGTGATTTTTTGTCCGATTTTTTGCGCGTCGCCGGAGCAAAGGACGAAGGAGGGGGCGTCGCCGCTGCTCCCTCCGCGCGTCGCCGGAGCACAGGGAGGGGGGGGTCGCCGCTGCTCCTCCCGTGCGTCACCGGAGCACGGGGAGGGGGGGTCGAGATCGAGCTCGGGGGAGATCGGGCGCCGAAGTGCAGGGGGGGTCGGGAGATCGGGCGCGGGGGGGGGGGGGGGGGGGGGGGTGTCGCCGCTGCTCCACCCGTGCGTCACCGGAGCTCGGGTTTGACGGCGACGGCAACGCGTTAGCAGGGGTTGGGCGCCGGCTCGGTTGTGGACCGCCGGAGCTAGGGAAGGTCGGCTCGGGCTTGGGCTTGACTCTTTCTCACTCTTTGTTTCTCTCTCACTCCTTCTTTCACTCTCTTTCTCTCTGCTCACCCACTCTTTCACTCTCTCACTCTCTCTGCTCACTCTCTCACTCTTTGACTCTCTCTGTGAGAGAAGATGGAGGTGGAGAAGATGGTAAGGGTCAATATGTCTTTTTACCTGTTTAGTGTCACCGTGCGACCTGTTTCCCACGTGCTGGTGGCCATTTTCGTTCAGATTTCTTGATGGGGTCCATTCTCAACAATAGTTGAGAGTTGGTGGCCATTTCGGTAAAAACCTCGTAAAAAAATTAGATGCGGACGATGCGCACGAGAATCCAGTATGCGGGCGCCGTACCGTTGATCTTCTCAAAAAGAGGGCTGAGCAGGATTACTGATCGGGGCCCACCTACATCCAAGAGCTATAAAAGTAAGTTGCATCGGTACGTCTCATTTTGATAATCAGCCCCTCCTTTAACCTGCTCTATAGGTTTCTATAGATATCTGGCACTGGCAGAGGCTGCCAACCGGATACAGCTGCGTGCTGGTCGTTGTGGTCACCGGTTGGGGGAGTGGATTATCAGAAAGAGGGGTTACGATATCACCAATGGATAAAACCCAACTGACGCCGTGTCTTTATACGGCTAGGAGGAGGTGTCGAATAAGAGTCGTCCACGTGGCAGAGTCTGCACTTTCCGGGTCCGACGCTGGGGTCAGAGTCGGCTGTTTACGTAACTAACATTATCCACAACAGTGGGCACCCGTGCGTCTGTGGACTGTGGACTTGTGAAGGAGCCACAGTCGGGAGGGATTATGACTTATGAGAGCAGAGGGAGTCGAGGGACACGACAAACTGGTTCAGCGGTGGAACCGACGATCACAGCCGTCCGATGCAGTCAGATGGACCCACCCTGAATCGCCGCCAGCTGCTGATGCGGACGCCGTGGGACCCAAAATGTCGGGACGGTATGAACGCGCAACGGAATTAAGCAGCTTATTTTTCTATTTTTTTTTTCCTTTATCCTGAAAGGATGAAAGTGTATTTTCGAGAGATTTTTCCCGGAATGACCCCCAACTGCCTCGTATTGCTCCAACTGACCCCGTTGCTTTATGTTTACTTTTGTGACCATCGGTACGTGAAAATTTCACGCACAAGTGCAACAATTCGATCACGGCTTTGTCCTTTTGATGGAATTTTGACTGTGTCTTCATCTTTCCCAACACCGAGTGTCGTCTGAAACCACCGAAAATCACAGTAAACCGTCGAAAACCCACACCGACATCGACGATGCGAAATCACAAAAGGTATGTCCCGTTGTCTAAAGCCCTTTTTTTTTTTAAATCGCTCCCACTCTCCCCGAAATTTTATAACCCTATTTTTTTTATTTTATTTTTATTATAATTCATGAGGTTATTATTATTATTATTTTTTCGTTTTTAGTGTTCAATCGAAATACAACAATATTGCGTTTGGACCTATAAAATTTGTGTTTCTTGTGATCTATGGTATGAGATTTTGACATATCTATTTTTGTTAAAAAATATCCCTCTTACTCTCCTATAAATTCTAAACGCTAGTCATCTCGGTTTGTTTTTTTCGTTTGATTACGTAAGTGATTCCAAAATCTCTCTATAATCCAAACGCAACGATATTGCGTTTGGACCCATGAATCATATCCATCCTATACCAAAGGAATTTGGCTGTGATATTGGATTTGCTCAATTTTGAGTATGGTATGAGTATTCAAATTATATATCTAATGACAATTTGTGAGCTTTTAGAATATATATATATATATATATATATATATATATATATATATATATATATATATATATATATATATATATATATATATATATATATATATATATATATATATATAGAGAGAGAGAGAGAGAGAGAGATAGATAGAGAGAGAGAGAGATAGAGAGAGAGAGAGAGAGGTGTTACGTTGCGCTGTGCGCTGCAGGGGAGAAAATGCGCTGCGGAAGCGTAGCCGTCCGATCGGATTTGATCGAACGGCAGCCCGAAATCCCGTTCCCAAACTCCCTGTTAAGCCCTGACCGTCTGATCGCAGTGACGTAGCCGTCTGATCCCGTGCACGCACCCCCGCCCGGCACGAAATCAGTCGGTTCGATTCCCATCCGTTGGATCGATGGGAATCCGACGGTCAGAAATGTTTTTCGTTGTTACTGTAGCTCCCACCCGTTGGATCGATGGGAATCCAACGGGCTGAAAGGTTTTTCGCTGTTACTGTAGCCGCTACAGTAACAGCGAAAATCAATTCAGTCCGTTCGATTCCCATTGATCCAACGGATGGGAATCGAACCGACTAATTTCGTGCCGGGCGGGGTGCACTGCACGGGATCAGACGGCTGGGTCACTACGATCAGACGGTCAAGGCTTCGCAGGGAGTTCGGGAGCGGGATTTTGGGCTGCCGTTCGATCAAATCCGATCGGACGGCCACGCTTTCGCAGCGCGTTTTCTCCCCCCGCAGCGCACAGCGCAACGTAACACCTCTCTCTCTCTCCTCTCTCTCTCTCTCTCTCTCTCTCTCTCTCTATATATATATATATATATATATATATATATATATATATATATATATATATATATATATATATATATATATATATATATATATATATATATAAAACTCATTCCATCTATATAACATGGCACGTCGGTTTTGTGCTAACTAGACAAAACAGAAGCTGACTAGGACAAGATGATTGGACAAAAATGTACAGAATAGATCTAACCATTCGTTCAAAAATCAATGCACGATCCTTCTTGGTTTCAAATCCCAACCCATTTAAACTGTAGTAAACCCCTAAAATCCCGGCCCATTGAAACTGCACTAAACCTAATCGTTCATCCCGTGATCGGTGTTTACATCAACGGCTATAAACCCACCTGCTGAAATTTCGACCGCCCCCAAACCATCGTGTCGATCTCGAGGAATCTGTTCGAACAGAGACAGCTGTGATTGATCGATTATAGGGGGAGGGAGAGTTGGTCGCGCCGAAGGCGCCCGCTTCGTGCCAATCGGCACGGGCGAGGAAATGGGTGTCCCTATGAATGCCTATGTTGTCGTCGGAAAGTGTTTTATTGTTGAAGGCGTTCAGGTGTGTGTTGCTGTCAAAGGCAGCCTCTCTGAAGTGCCGATAGGCACGGGGATCCACTAGTATTAAAATAATTTAAGACAATTAGTTAAGAGTTTGGCCAATAGAGTAGAGTTTGAATTTCAAAAAATTGCCTAAAGATGAGTCGATAATTTTAAAATATTTTCGATACTTAAAATAATTTTATTGATCTTTGTTCATAGAGTCGATAACTCTAAAATCCTATATGACTTTGAAGAGCTGTGGAATTTAGGTATAAAATTCTATATCTTACGATTCCTATAGGATTTTGTAGTTATCGACTCTATGAATAATGACTGATCAAACTGTTTTAAATATTTTTGCATGCGCCTATGGAGTTATCGACTCATCCTTGGGCAATTATTTAAAATCCAAATCATAATTAATTGGCCAAAGTCTTAACTATTTGCTGATTCAAATAGTTTTGTCACAACAAGATTTTCCACAATATTTTTTATATTTTCTTCAATCACTTGAAGTAGACACATAAACTAAATTAATTTTCTCTGTTACACATTACTATTTAGTTTTATATCGACATAGTAATCTTATATTTTCATATATGTAAGGCAAAATATTATGTTGAATCTTTCGCAATCTTGATTTTTTAAAGTTTATTTGTCTTGTAACTATTACATATAATTATAGATGACCACATCCCTTATCATTATTTGTGCATCGACTCTGACATGTAGTTCGTCAATGCAATAAAAATGATAAAAAATTTCTTCACTTACCGTTTGTATTTTCTATAACAAAGAATCATTCATAATCCAAACTATTTTCTATGTTGTTTAAAATAATAGGAGAGTTAGAAATATTTTCGTTGATATTTAAATTCATAACTTTGTTGACTTGTGCTAAATATGTATGTACTACCCCTTTATTTAATTTTTCAAATAACTTGTAAAGAATCTAAAAGAGGAAGATGGAGAGCAAGTATAAGTGGAAGAAGTCCTGGAAAGAAAATAGAACATCTTCACCCCTCTGTGGCTGAAGCAAAACAGAAGAAAAGAAAGGTACTTGATAGTCCGCCATGTCCCATCTTTGATTATACAGTCATTCCGTCTGCTCGGAATACTACATTTCTTGGTCAAATTTTAGAAGCGTTTAAACAATATGAGCGGCATACAAATATATTTAAAGAATCATGTTTTGGATTTTTACACAGGCTTAATATTAGTAAGCCTATGTTTGCCCCCCAATTAGCATATTATTTTTTGTAACATCATGTGTCAAATATATTGTTTGAGATTGAGGGCATACAAATCCAATTAGAGCAAAAGGAGTTCACCCTTATCACAGGCCTTAAGTATTTGCTAGGTGAGATTCCATATATCCTTGATGAAAAAGGCATTGCGACTATTTAGTGAATGATTGAATCAGGATATCTAGTTGTGATTTTTTTGTACCATATTGAAATCTGGGTCTCTAGTTGTACTATATTTTAAAATCTAAGGTATCTTGTTATTCATATTTTTGTTAAGCCAAAACGTAATAAACTTTTTAGTCTAGGATAATTATATTTCTTTACTGTAGTGACCAATTGTCGTGCCCACATCCTTATCATGTGAACGACTCTTATTTTATGTAAATAATTTTTTTAAAGATGTGATTTTTTGAAAAATCATTTACGCTTTTTAATCATGATTGGTTGCGTTTTAATCTCATGTATTGCTCCAAAATCTCATGTAGGCATGACATATTATTTTTAAATCTCGTCTAAATTCTACCACTTGTTTTCGACTCTTTCCCAACCTTTCCGAGTTTTTCTCACCTTTTCTGACTTCTCTCCCTAGTCGATTTTTTTTCTGAATTCTGACTTGGTAACCATGCTTAGAACAAGAGCTTGTATGCATGCAATCTCTTCATTTCGTCTCTCACGATGATATTACGGGTGAGAGCATACAAGACCCTACTCTTGCAAGCAAAATAAAGTACAAATGAGATTTTCAGAAGATACTCACATAAGTCAACAACCACACATAAACAAGCGGGGAACATGTCAACAACCATACATAATAAACAAAAAAAATTACTCGATGCTCAGTCCAGCGTCACACAAATCAACAATCACACATAAACAAGTGTACATGTCAACAACACACACAAACTAAGACAAAACACTGAGCACACACACGAAGGTGGTACAACTGCTATGGCTATCCCGACTGCTACTGAGGAACCTCATCATCGAAGGAATTGGTGAGAGCTGTAACCTACTTACTGACACGATCGACTACGTTGATCAATGAAAAAATAAAATAAAAAATTAAGGAATAATAACAATTGAAACAAAACTTTAACTTTAAATCAATTTTTATAAGAAAAATATTACATTGATATCTCTAATGTCGCATTAGCGCTCTAGGCACCCAATATGTGACCATGATTCATGCATGCATCTTCGCTGAAGCTAGTTATGAATGTTCATCTCGACACACATCAATGTTCATCTCGAACGGCCCAAATCCTTTCTGCCCGGTTAAAAAGTATAGACGTTCGATCGAATGATCGAACAGATGAGATCCCGTGGGAAACAATCAAACATGACAAAAAGTAATGATTACTATCATTACTTTTTGTCCTATTTGATTGTTTCCCACGGGATCTTATCCGTTCGATCATTCGATCGAACGGCTACACATTTTAACCGGATGGAAAGAATTTTGGTCGTTCGATTCACGCCGATCGGACGGCCGGGGTTCAACCCCCCACCGAGATCGCTGTTACTGTGCCCACCATAGTAACAGATGCGGTCGGTGGGGGGATGAATCCCGATCGTTGGATATGTTGATCGGACGGCCAGCACACTTCCCCAGTCGGCCGCACGAAAGCCGCACTCTAACCCCGGCCGCAATGTATCACTACTATATATATATATATATATATATATATATATATATATATATATATATATATATATATATATATATATATATATATATATATATATAGAATATGGGGTATGAGCTGACAGCCCATTTGCCCATTTGGGCTACCAGCACACAGCCGTCCGATCAAGATCATCAGCCCTCCATTAAAAAAAAAAAAATTGCAGGATGTCTGTCTCTCTCCCTGCCGATCGCGAGCAGCCCCTCCGACCACCTTTCACTCCCTGCCGATCGCGAGCACCCCCCTCCGGCACCGACTCCCTGCCGATCGCGAGCACCCCCCTCCGGCAACCGATCTCCGGCAGCACCCTGGATCTGGGATCTGGGATCTGGTGCTCAACCCCCTCCGACGCGAGCAGCCCCTCCGACCACCTTCCACTCCTCTGCGCCGGTGCCCTCCCCCCCTCCTCCGGCGCGGAGTCGCCGGGGTTCGTTGTGCCGCCGGAGCGCGATCGCAGCCACCCCCTCTGCACCGGCGCCCTCCCACCCTCCTCCGGCGCGGAGCCGATCGCAGCCACCCCCTCTACCGCCGGGGTTCACAGTCGCCGGAGTTCGCTGTGCCCGCCGGAGCGCGATCGCAGCCTCGCCCTCCGTGCCGGTGCCGGAGGGTTGAGCTGGTGTCGGTGCCGGTGCTGGTGCCAGTGCCGGAGGGGGGAGCTGGAGGTGGAGGTGGTCGTCGTCGGGGAGAGGGCTGCCGATCGCGAGAGAGAGAGGAAGAGAGAGAGAGAGAGAGAGTTGTTGGTTGGGTGTATTTTATTTTTTTTTAAATGAATGGCTGATGATGGCAATCGGAGGGCTATTAGCTGACAGCCCAAATGAAGAAATGGGCTGTCAGCCCATACCCCGTATTCTATATATATATATATATATATATATATATATATATATATATATATATATATATATATATATATATATATATATATATATATATATATATATATATATATATATATATATATATATATAGAGAGAGAGAGAGAGAGAGAGAGAGAGAGGAGAGAGAGAGAGAGAGAGGTATGCTTGGTTGCGCTGTGGGCTGCGGAACCGAAAGTGCGCTGTGCACTCTATCCGTCCGATTGGAACCGATCAAACGGTGGCTCCTGCTCCCGCACCGCAGACCCGCACCGCACCGCAGATCTGATCCCGCTCCCGCACTGCAGACCCGCACCGTCCGATCAAAGGATTTGAGATCCGGTGAATCAAGCGGCTCAAAAAACTCTCGCTGTTACTGTAGCCGCTACAGTAACAGCGAGTTTGATTTTGGGCCGTTGGATTCCCATCGATCCAACGGTTGGAATTTTGGTTTGGGTCTTTCGTTTTCCATCCGTTGGATCGATGGAAATCCAACGGATCAAAACAATTTCACTGTTACTGTAGCTGCTACAGTAACAACGATTTTATTTTGGGCCGTTGGATTCCCATCGATCCAACGGATGGAAATTTGGTTTGGGTCTTTTGATTTCCATCCATTGGATCGATGGGAATCCAACGACCCAAAATCAAACTCGCTGTTACTGTAGCGGCTACAGTAACAGCGAGAGTTTTTTGAGCCGCTTGATTCACCGGATCTCAAATCCTTTGATCGGACGGTGCGGTGCGGGTCTGCGGTGCGGGAGCGGGATCAGATCTGCGGTGCGGTGCGGGTATGCGGTGCGGGAGCGGTAGCCACCGTTTGATCGGTTCCAATCGGACGGATAGAGTGCACAGCGCACTTTCGGTTCCGCAGCCCACAGCGCAACCAAGCATACCTCTCTCTCTCTCTCTCTCTATATATATATATATATATATATATATATATATATATATATATATATATATATATATATATATATATATATATATATATATATATATATATATATATATATATATATATATATATATATATATATATATATAAAGAGAGAGAGAGAGGGGGTTGATGTGTCTAAAACCGGATAGAAAGGATAAGAGGGAGAAGAATAAAGTTATAGAGTGATGGGAAAGAAGGAAATTGAGACAGGATGAGATGTATAATAGAGAAACATTATTTTCTTTTTTAAAAAAAGAGATGAATGTAGCATTCCTCCATCATCAATGGCATAATCAATGACATCCTATTATTCGACTAGGAGGAACATACCCGTATGTGCAAATTGTTAGGATTGATGTGTTCAAAGCTTGTAAAACTTTAAGTTTTTGGTCTAATAAAGATTGATAGTTATTATTATATGAGATGCATATAGGTACGTAACATAGTTACGTGTTCTTTTAAGAACAGAGAGCCATGGTTATGTGGTAGTCCACTAAGTTGAATACTGAGTGGATTGGTCATATATAATCTAAATCAGTTCGCAGCTATGATCAGGTTGGTCGCCTCATCATGATAAGCTATTGGCGATGACAGTTCATGGGATGTCTTCACCATGGTCATCACCAGGCACAGTGTCTGTGGCTGAACGGAACTAACACGGTGTACAGATCAGTGAGCAGACACTGGTACACTAAGCCGTGTTTCTACTTAGGGTAAAACAGTCCTAAACCCTGAGGAATCACGTCTGATGGATTAACCAATTGCGTGGTGCTTTGGCGCACCAATGTATGAGGATCCGTATGCAGTGATCCAAAACCACGGTGTAGTGGGTTACCCGGCTGGCGTTGCATTAGCGTGTCACTCCTGTAGGCCATCCACACCCGTGAAGGGAGGTGCGTTCCTTGGTGTGACTTACACTGTACCAAACCCAGGCCTGGTGGTTATCAGTTTGATTGTTGACCGGGTTCGATTACTCGACGGGGTAATCAGAGGTACGATGTATAGGTCAACCTGGAAGGAACCAAGTCATATGATCATTCGAGTCTGACGGTAGTCTCCACCGCTCGAAGTGAATCATGGCATCAAGTAGAGGGACAACGAGTTTACCACTACTAAGCGGAGAGTAGGGGTATGATGGAGAACATAGTAAGTCTGGCTGAATTGGAGTGCAGCCTGCGTCGCACTCTGGGTGGCTACACAGGTTAACTCGAGCTTAGAGGATCGATGGTACACTCGAGTAGTGTGTCGATCGAGCTTGAGTTGGAAGCCATGAACCCCGGTCCCTGATGGTTCCACCTTATCAACATTATGTACAGTTCTTGAACCATCTCCTCGGAACACCTTAAGCACTAAGAGGAAGAAAGAAGTATACGCTCCGTGTGTGCTTTGCACTAGAGCACGGTAGATGCGTAACTACATGCGAGTACTAAGGGATATGCCCAAGACTAGTACAGATGCGCACATAGTAATCCCTAGCCATAAGTGAACTTCGCTGCATAGGTGCGATGCACCGGTGTATGTTGCGAGTTGACTAGTTGACTTTGCTAGAGGCACCCTCCGGTGGCCTCAGTTAATAGTAAGGTAATTAGTAGAAATCACTTAAGTAATGGCCACTAGGTATCACACGCTAGAAATGGTCAAAATGAGGTGTCAAGGCGTTTTGGTAAAAACCTCACTCTGCCGGACCTCACTCTTAAACGACCCTAGCAGTGGGAGACCTTGTTAGGGCCGGCCCTATGTTGTAGGGATGATAATCCCTCATCTATAGGGCCGGCCATATGGATAGGGATAAGGGTTTGAAACGGTCAAATCGAGCCCTAAAAAGTGGGAAAACGGATAAATACAAGGAGAGATAAAAGGGTGAGATTGGAGAGATAATTGTGGGAGGTATTTATCCCCTTGGATCCTTATCCAAGGGGGTAGGCCGGCCCTATATATAGGGCTATATGGGGCCGGCCATAGGGATGCCAAACCCGAACCCCCTCCCTTTCTCATCTCTCTAGTTCTCTCCCTAATCTCTCTGTCGTTTCTCGCTTGCAACTTCGTCTTCCTCGCGTGGAGTTCTGAAGAAGGAGAAGGGTCGTTCTTCGGAGGCACTCAGAGATCCGAGAGTGATGTTTCGTGCATCGTGTGAGATCGGATGAATAAGAAGGCAATGTCTCCATTCGTACCATCGGCATCTTCGCAAACGATCTTCCGTCTCCATCGACAAAGAAGACAATTCTCCGCGGTTAAAAGATCTGTACGAAAGGTATGTGTAATCTAACATGTAGATCTAGCGAGTATTATGATTTGCATTCATGCTAGTTAATCATTACGCTAGATTGCTGTTAGGGTGTTCGATTCACGTGCATACACATGCACACATATATAGATTAGTTTTAATTAAAGTTTAAATCGTGTAACGTGCACCATGAACGGTCTTTAGACCGCAAAATCATTTCCGCTGCGAGCCTCTACCATGGATTTATTTTCAATAATTGGTATCAGAGCTGTATTAGTGGTGTGCGTTTCACGATTATTCATGAAACCAATATATATGCGCATGATGAATGCGTGAAATCATGGGGGTTCTTACGCTTAGATCATGCATATGTATATGTTGTGCTTGTTCTATTAATCATTCTTGCAGGGCACCGCTATAAAATCTAGATCTGTGTTTGTGCTTGCTACCGGGGGTCAGACCCCGAGTTAGCCAATGTCTTGATTTGCTCTCTATGTGTGTGGATATGTAGTCAGAGCCATAGATTGGGCGAGTGATGGGGGTTGACCATCCTCGGTTCCCATGGTCTTTTTTTATAGGTGTGTTTTTTTTTCTTTATAGGAAATTATGTACGAGCAAGCACTTGCTCGAAGCGTACTAGACTTTTTCGGTTACAGATTGAGAAGAAAGACGTGCCAAAGAAATCCACCATCGGGAGCGTAAGCGAACCCTGGAGGATGAAGACGATCCGGTAAAGTATTCGCTAGCGCGAAGGTAGAGCCGGACCGAGGAACTTTGCGAAGAAATCTAGAGGCCTGCGCTGTGCTAATTAGGTTCAGGGGTCGGACCCTGAACTTAATTTCAGTTTTAATGGTTGCTTTCTTTAATAGTTCTTTATGTTTTATATCGAACCCCGATGAGATAATGTGATTATCAGTTTTCAGAGGGATGCCTTTCCCCTCCGGTCCAAAGGACTGTTTAATGATAGGATCCCGCTAGATGACGCCTATTATTTAGTTAACTTTTGATGTTAGTGGGATCCCATCACATATGGTTATGCCACCATTAGGTCAACACCCGACTAGTTGGGTGTGCCTATTTGGCCAGAATCGAAATCAAAGATGAGATGGAGATCCATTGAACATCAATTGTCAAATTTATAAACGAGGCGCCATGGCTAGTGGGAGTCCTTTCCAGTGAGTCTGACTTTAGGTTAAGTTCCAGAGCATTAGGGTGATAACCAATTTTGCAGAGCATCGATATTCTCGGAATATATAATGTGACCCTTAAATGGAGAAATCCACTTGAGGCAGGGACTATGATATTCCGAGAATGATTAATGCTAGGCAAAGGGCTTGAACGCTAGTGGGAGCATGGTGTGACCAGGGTCTAGTAAATAGGAGGTCGCTACCTTTGTATTTGCATAAAATCATACTCGCAAAATAACCCTCATATATAATAAGGGATGCAAGAGATGACTTTTAGAGATTCTCTGGCCTCCACGACCAGTCGTTTTGTGTTTGGGTGGGGATGCATAACTTCACACCCCCTAGGGTGGGAGCTGTGTGCTTCCATGCCAAATAACTTAATGACTTCCCTATGAATATGGCGATTACGAGGCCAGGAGAGAAGAGTCTTTTTTCCACCCTAGTGGGGGCCGCATGAACTCCCGTGTCATAATTGCTTAGGCTCGTGGGCAAGCATCCGAAGTACACGTGAGCCATTCGTTGCTCAGACAATGGGGATCATGTGGTATTGGCCGAAAGATAACCATGATCCATCACAGTCCTTAGTTGGCAGATTTGGATAGGGTCAAGGAAAAAGGCGCGTGTAAGCGGATTGACGCTGTATGATGCCCCCTAGGGCAGTTACAGTCGATTCCGAGATCTTACATACATGGTTAATTAATCCATAGAGATGGCTTCGCTTGAGGGTAGTGTTGACATATGGATATAATTAGCTTGTTTTAAAAATCCATAAAAATAAGTTTTTCATGCATTCTCATTATTCAATCTTTTATTTTCAGATGACCAAGTTAGACCCCCTGTCCGCTATCCTAAATGATCACAAACTTATCAGTCCCAACTATGAGGACTGGAAGCGCAACATGTACCTGGTCTTAAGGATTGGTAAACATATGACAGCCCTGAATAGGGGTGTGCATCGGTTCGAAACCGACCTATTTAGGCAAAACCCAAACCGATCCAACCTAGATCGGTTTTGAGAATTTGCAATCCGATCCAAACCAATTGAGACTGGAATCCAATCCGATCCAATCCAATTAAAGTCGGTTTGGATTGGATTGGATGGTCGGTTTGGGCTTTGGCCCATATACTTACTAGTTTTTTTTTTTTTATTTGGACATAGTTTCAACTTTAAAATGATTATTACAAAAATTATAAAATGATACTACATTACTTACCAAAATACCAAGTTATCAACAACAATACCATTATGTCCACAATATTCATATCCATTAAATATTAAAAACTACAAAGTACAGTTTTAACAATTAAACAAAAGTTCACAACAGTTACCACTAAATTAGTAAATTATAAACCGGAATCCGGTTCGGTTCGGTTCGGTTTAGGTCGGTTTTTAATTGATAAATCCGATAACCGATCCAATCATATCGGTTTTGAGAAATCATGATCCAATCCGATCCGTTGAGTGTGTCGAAACCGATCAAATTCGGTTGGTTTGGTTTGGTTCGGTCGGTTTGGTCGGTTTGGTTTGGATCCTGCACACCCCTAGCCCTGAATGACCCTGAGCCAGATTTGCCAGGACCCAATGTCACAGAGGCACAGTTAAAGACATTCACTGACTGGAAGGAATCTAATGAAATATGTAAATGCTATATTATAGCATCCTTGCAAACAACTCTGCAGAAGCAGGTCGAGGAGATACCCGACACTTCTGACATGATGTTGTATCTGAAGGAAATGTTTGAAGGTCATAATCACGTTACGCGATACCTTACCATCAAGAAACTTGTCGGCACTAAGATGTCTAATGGGATACTAGTTCGGGAACACATGATGAAAATGTTTGGGTTCCAGAACGAACTAGCAACCATGGACATTGTGCTAGAAGGCGAGGTGATGATAGACATTTTCCTCTCGTCACTGTCTGGAGCCTTTGAAGGCTTTGTCACCAACTTTAATTTGAACAAGTTGACTATGATAAATACAGAGCTTCTGGGAGCTCTCCAGGCAGCTAAGGATGGCTTCAAGCCGAAGGGCGAAGCACTTCACGTGCAACGCAGATCCTTCAAGAAGTCTGGTAAACCTCAGGGCAAGAAACATAAGAAGAAACCTAAGTCAGCGCCTGTGCAAGACTCTGCTAGGGCCTATGGGTCTGGAGAATCAAAGAAACCGGGCACGAAGTATTTTCGGTGTGGCCAGAAGGGTCATTGGAAAAAGGACTGCAAGAAGCCTCAGAATGCTGGTGAAGGTAATCTACAACTCTTAGTTGTTGAATCATTTCTTTCAAGTAATAGTTCTTTTACTAGTTGGATTGTGGATTCAGGATCCACTAACCATGCCTGTAACTCTCTTCAGGGGTTTCGAGAAAGCAGAAGGTTGCTTGATGGAGAGGCGACCTTGAGCATGGGAACTGAGGTCGTGGCTGCTGCTGAAGCTATTGGAGACGTTAATCTTAGTTTTTCGAATAATAAGTCTTTGACTCTTAGAGATGTTTTTTATGTACCGTCCTTGAGACGTAACTTGATTTCTGTTTCTTCTTTAGTTAATGAAGGTTATTCAGTTTATTTTGATGCTTCTGGTGTCGTTTAAGCTGAATGAAACTTTTATAATAAGAGGAATGGTTCAGAATTATCTCTATGTGGTCAGTCCTAAATTTGAAAAGAATAACATAATAACTTCAGCATTTAATGTTAATTCATCTAAGCGTAAGAAACCTACGGAAAATTTAACCCAATTGTGGCACTTACGACTTGGGCATATTGGCTTAGACAGGATCCATAGGATGGTGAAGGCCGGGCTTCTGGAAACAGATCCTTCCCACCTGTGAATCCTGTCTGGAAGGCAAGATGACTAAGAGGGCCTTCAAAGGCAAAGGAGTAAGAGCTACTGAGGTATTGGAGTTGATCCATTCAGATGTATGTAGACCCATGAGCGTCAAGGCGATAGGAGGCTATGAGTACTTCATCACTTTTATAGATGATTACTCAAGATATGGTTATATTTACCTGATGCAACGGAAGTCAGAATCCTTTGACATGTTCAAAGAGTTCAAGGCTGAAGTAGAAAAGCAGACAGACAAATATATAAAAACCCTTCGATCTGATCGAGGAGGTGAGTACCTATCTGACGAGTTCCTTGGGTATTTAGTAGAGCATGGGATAATATCTCAGTTAACTGCTCTAGGTACCCCACAACAGAATGGAGTTTTCGAGAGAAGGAATCGAACCTTGTTGGATATAGTTCGCAGCATGATGAGTTATACTAGTTTACCAATGACATTTTGGGGGTATGCCCTACAAACAGCAGTTTATATTCTGAATCACGTTTCGTCTAAGTCAGTGCCTCAGACCCCTAGAGAACTGTGGTCAAAGCGAAAGCCTATGCTACAGCATTTCAGAATATGGGGATGCCCTATACATCTGCGAAGGGATAAGAGGGAAAAGATGGAATCTAAAACCAGAGTATGCTTATTTGTAGGGTATTCCAAAGAGACCAAAGGATGACTATTTTATAATCCTGAGGAAAAAAAGGTAATCGTTTCTATGAATATTTTTTTCCTAGAGTAGGATTATATTATGTACCACAAGCCTACTAGTAAGGTAGTTCTGGATGAGCTACTAGGTACTAGATCAGAGAGCGCATCCGAAAACATAGTGGGAGCTGACATCACTAATATACCAAATACTGTAGAACCTATTCATCCTGTAACACAACCACCACCTCGTCGCAGTGGGAGAAGCATCAGAGCTCCTGATATATACTATGGAGAAACCTTATTGGTTGATCCAGAAGGTCAAGAGGATGACCCACTGAGCTACGATGAGGCAGTGGGAGCTTCTGACGGCTCTGACTGGCAAAAGGCTATGGAGACAGAAATTGCATCAATGTCCCATAACGCTGTCTGGACTCTTGTTACACCATCATCCAATATAAAACCTATTGGGTGTAAGTGGGTGTATAAGAAGAAGAGAGGATCCGATGGTACAATTGAGACTTATAAAGCTAGATTAGTTGCCAAGGGTTATACCCAGAGAGAAGGAATCGACTTTGATGAAACCTTATCGCCGGTAGCTATGATAAAGTCTATTCAGATCGTCCTATCCATTGCAGCCCATTATAACTGGGATATCTGGCAAATGGATATCAAGACAGCATTCCTCAATGGGAATTTAGAAGAAGACATTTATATGATGCAGCCACCAGATTTTGAGTCAGAGGGTCAGGAACATCTAGTTTGCAAGTTATAGAAGTCCATTTATAGACTAAAAGCAAGCATCTAGAAGTTGGAACATTCGTTTTGATCAAGCAATCCAGTCATATGGATTTACTCAAAACAAGGATGAACCATGTGTATATAAAAGGAGTGATAAGACTACAGTAGTATATTTGATACTTTACGTAGATGATATTCTACTCATTAGAAATGATGTTGGAACATTGTCAACGGTAAAGGTTTGGTTGTCAACACAATTCGATATAAAAGACCTAGGTGAAGCGAGTTATATTTTGGGGATCAAGGTAGCACGAGATCGCCAGAACAAGATTCTCTCGCTGTCACAGGCCGCGTATATAGATAAGGTTATGGCTAGGTTTGACATGCAAAACTCCAAGAAGGGTTTTGTGCCATTTAAACATGGCGTAAAACTATCTAAGGATTAATATCCTAAGACACCTGAGGAGAGAGCAGAAATGCAGAAGATACCTTATGCTTCGACATTAGGTAGTCTAATATATGCTATGCATTGTACAAGGCCAGATATCTGTTTTGCAGTAGGCATGATGAGTCAGTTTCAGTCGAATCCGGGTCCAGATCACTGGACAGCTGTGAAGTGTATACTCAAGTACCTTCGTAGAACAAGGGACTATGAGTTGGTTTACACTTCACAAGAACTGACGCCGATTGGATACATAGATTCTGACTTTATGTCAGATTTAGAATCCAGAAAATCGACATCAAGTTTTGTGTTTATGTTAGGAGGAGCAGCGGTTAGTTGGCAGAGTGTGAAGCAGAAATGCATCGCAGACTCTACCACAGAGGCTGAGTACGTTGCAGCGTGCGAGGCAGCCAAAGAGGCGGTATGGCTCAATAAATTCCTTATGGATTTGGGGTGTGTACCAGAGGCCCAGTTACCTATTGTGCTTTACTACGATAATAGTGGGGCGGTAGCACAAGCAAAGGAGCCAAGACATCACCAAAAGGGGAAGCATATCGAGCGTAAATTCCACTTGATTCGGCAGTTTCAAAAGCAAGGGCGAGTAGCGGTGACACATATTGCATCTACAGATAATGTTGCTGATCCTTTCACCAAGGCAATACCTATCAAGGCATTCGAGCGACATGTGGACGCGATGGGAGTCAAAACTGTTTTGCTTCGCTAGACCAAGTGGGAGATTGTTAGGATTGATGTGTTCTAAGCTTGTAAAACTTTAAGTTTTTGGTCTAATAAAGATTATTAGTTATTATTATATGAGATGCAAATAGGTATGTAACATAGTTACGTGTTTTTTTAAAAATAGAGAGCTATGGTTATATGGTAGTCCACTGAGTTGAAGACTGAGTGGATTGGTCCCATATAATCTAAATCAGTTCGCAGCTATGATCAGGTTGGTCGCCTCATCATGATAAGTTGTTGGCGATGACAGTTCATGGGATGTCTTCACCATGGTCATCACCAGGCACAGTGTCTGTGGCTGAACGAAACTAACATGGTGTACAGATTAGTGAGCAGACACTGGTACACTAAGCCGTGTTTCTACTTAGGGTAAAACGGTCCTAAACCCTGAGGAACCACGTCTGATGGACTAACCAGTTGCGTGGTGCTTTGGCGCACCAATGTGTGAGGATCCGTATGCAGTGATCCAAAACCACGGTGTACTGGGTTACCTGGCTGGCGTTGCATTAACGTGTCACTCCTGCAGGCCATCCACACCCCTGAAGGGAGGTGCGTTCCTTGGTGTGACTTACACTGTACCAAACCCAGGCCTAATGGTCATCAGTTTGACTGTTGACCGGGTTCAATTACTCGACGGGGTAATCAGAGGTACGATGTATAGGTCAACCTGGAAGGAACCAAGTCATATGATCATTCGAGTCTGACGGTAGTCTCCACCGCTCGAAGTGAATCATGGCATCAAGTGGAGGGACAACGAGTTTACCACTACTAGGCGGAGAGCAGGGGTATGATGGAGAACATAGTAAGTCTGGGTGAATTGGAGTGCAGCCTGCGTCGCACTCTGGGTGGCTACGCAGGTTAACTCGAGCTCAGAGGATCGATGGTACACTCGGGTAGTGTATCGATCGAGCTTGAGTTGGAAGCTATGAACCCCGGTCCCTGATGGTTCCACCTTATCAACATTATGTACAGTTCTTGAACCATCTCCTCGGAACACCTTAAGCACTAAGAGGAAGAAAGAAGTATACGCTCCGTGTGTGCTTTGCACTAGAGCACGGTAGATGCGTAACTACATGCGAGTACTAAGGGGTATGCCCGAGACTAGTACAGATACGCAAGTAGTAATCCCTAGCCATAAGTGAACTTCGCAGCATAGGTGCGATGCACCGGTGTATGTTGCGTGTTGACTAGTTGACTTTGCTAGAGGCACCCTCCGGTGGCCTCAGTTAATAGTAAGGTAATTAGTAGAAATCACTTAAGTAATGGCCACTAAGTATCGCACGCTAGAAATGGTCAAAATGAGGCGTCAGGGCGTTTTGGTAAAAACCTCACTCTGTCGGACCTCACTCTTAAACGACCCTAGCAGTAGGAGACCTTGCTAGGGCCGGCCCTATATTGTAGGGATGAGAATCCGTCATCTATAGGGCCGGCCATATGGATAGAGATAAGGGTTTGAAACGGTCAAATCGAGCCCTAAAAAGTGGGAAAATAGATAAATACAAGGAGAGATAAAAGGGTGAGATTGAAGAGATAATTGTGGGAGGTCTTTATCCCCTTGGATCCTTATCCAAGGGGGTAGGTCGGCCCTATATATAGGGCTATATGGGGCCGGCCATAGGGATGCCAAACCCGAACCCCCTCCCTCTCTCATCTCTCTAGTTCTCTCCCTAATCTCTCTCCTGTTTCTCGCTTGCAACTTCGTCTTCCTTGCGTGGAGTTCTGAAGAAGGAGAAGAGTCCTTCTTCGGAGGCACTCAGAGATCTGAGAGCGACGTTTCGTGTATCGTGTGAGATTGGGTGAACAAGAAGGTAATGTCTCCATTCGTACCATCGGCATCTTCGCGAACGATCTTCTGTCTCCATCGACAAAGAAGACAATTCTCCGCGGTTAAAAGATCCGTACGAAAGGTATGTGCAATCTAACATGTAGATCTAGCGAGTATTATGATTTGCATTCATGCTAGTTAATCATTACACTAGATTGCCGTTAGGGTGTTCGATTCACGTGCATACACATACACACATATATAGATTAGTTTCGATGAAAGTTTAAATCGTGTAACGTGCAGCATAAACGGTCTTTCGACCGTAAAATCGTTTCCGCTGCGAGCCTCTATCATGGAATTATTTCCAACACAAATCATAAATAAAGTATCAAGTGGCTCAATATTATTCAAAGCCTTCCGTTCAAATTCTGTTCGTTTCCTAAATAAAGGTGGTATGTATAATGGGAGACCGCCATTTAGGAAACGACTGTCATTTATAACACTGTAATCTAGAGTTCTCTCTTCTACTACCCTCTCATTTATAATGAATTACTAACTGGCTATGACAAATCTTTTAAAAAAATACTTTTGGCATCTCATGCCCTTTAATTTTTATAGTAGGTATTTAATAGAATTTTATAAGAGAGGGCTGCGTTCACATGTGATGAGCTACGTTCACACCCGAATGAAGGATTTTTGGTCATCAAAAGGGAGCCACGTGTCACACCACGGGAGAGAGGGCTCCGTTTTAGTTAGGGCTGGGACTTGGTTTGAACGAACCCGAGCAACCCGACCAAATTTTGAATTTGGACAATCACGGGCAACAATATTTGAGAATTTGGACGGGCATGGGCAAAATTTTTTTGCCCAAATTTGAATTTGGGCAAACATGGTCACCCATATGACCAATCCGAGCAACCCGAAGAACCCGAGGAATATATATATATATATATATATATATATATATATATATATATATATATATATATATATATATATATATATATATATATATATATATATATATATATATATATATATATATATATATATATATATATATATATATATATATATATATAGGGGCATGCTATGCTGCGGCATGCGGTGCGTGCGGCATCGCACCGCAGCCATGTGATGCACTGCTGCGTGCATCGCATGCACGCAGCACGTGCATCACACGGCTGCGGTGCGATGCCGCACGCACCGCATGCCGCATTCAAGCATTTATATATATATATATATATATATATATATATATATATATATATATATATATATATATATATATATATATATATATATATATATATATATATATATATATATATATATATATATATATATATATATATATATATATATATATATATATATATATATATAACTTGTAATATTCTTCATTGCAAGGTTTGTACCGAATTATTTTTTGCTCGAGTGAGAGAAAGCTCCATATTGACCGGTGTAAATTTTAGATCGGATGTATCCTTTACTTTTTAGTGAACGATCCGGACGAACCCGAGCAACCCGAGGAACCCGATGAACTTCCATGGTCCAAACACGGGCAAACTCTCTACAAGTTCCTCAGGCAACTTGGGCAATTTGAGCAAACGTAATGCAACTTGGTCCAAACACGGTCAGACCTCCAAACCCGACCAACCCGACCATGTCCACCCCTAGTTTTAGTGTGTGTGTGTGTGTATAGGGTCGGGATCGGCTGACCCAGCAATAACCCAGCACCCTTTGATGCACCTAGAGGTTTTAGAATGGGCTGATTTTTTGTAGACATGTTGTCTATGGTATGTTGATCATCCTCACAAAAAATCAGCCCGTTCTAAAACCTCTACGTGCATCCAATGTGATTTTCAAATCAACGGTTAAAATAAAAAACCGTGGATTTGAATAGAGCATTTGACGCACCTATAGGTTTTAGAATGGGCTGATTTTTTGTGAGGATGATCAACATACCATAGACAGCATGTCTACAAAAAATCAGCCCATTTTAAAACCTCTAGGTGCATCAAAGGGTGCTGGGTTATTTGCTGGGTCAAAATTTGTTGGGTCATCCGATCCTGACTCATATATATATATATATATATATATATATATATATATATATATATATATATATATATATATATATATATATATATATATATATATATATATATATATATATATATATATATATATATATATATATATATATATATATGAGGGCTGGGTTCCTATGACATGTCATAGGGAGTACCCTATGACATATAGTGAATTTGTAATACTAGAATGTTTAGAATGTGCTGAATTTTTTTGAGGGTGATTACCTTACCTTAGATAGAATGTCCACAAAAAATCAAAGCATTCTAAAACTTGTTTGGGCATCAAATGCTAGAAGCTTTATCGGCCATCCATTTTAACCGTTAAATTGAAAATCATATTTGATGTCTCTAGAAGTTTTAGAATGAGATTCTAAATATTCTAGGGTTACTAACTCACCATATGTCATAGGGTACTCCCTATGACATGTCATAGGAACTCATTTCCCTATATATATATATATATATATATATATATAGAGAGAGAGAGAGAGAGAGAGAGAATACGGGATATGAGCTAAGAACCCATTTTCATTTTAGGCTGTCAGCTGCTAGCCATCCGATTCCACTGATCATGTCCGTCCGATTAAAAATAAATAAAAAACACACCATCTCTCTCTCTCTAAGCCACGATCTCTCTCTCTCTCTGGTTCACTGAGAGAAAGCCACTGCTGCCCTCACCCTTCTCCTCCCCCTCCGGCGCCGATCCAGCCCCCTTCGGCTCCGGCGGCGCCCTCACCCTTGTCCTCAACCTCCACCGGCGGCCTCATCTCTCTCTCTCTCTCTCTCTCTCTCTCTCTCTCTCTCTCTCTCTCTCTCTGGTTCATTGAACCCCCGACCACCGGCAGCCCCCTTCTCCTCCCCCTCCGGCGCCGATCCAGCCCCGACCTCCACCCTACGGCAGCCCCCTTCCCCTCCCCCTCCCCCTCTGGCGCCGATCTAGCCTTAACCTCCCAATCCAGCCCCCGTCGCTCCCCTCCCCCTATGATCTCCTCCTTCCCCTCCGGCAGCCACCCTCAATTCAACGAGGGTGATTGTCGGGGCTAGATCGGTGCCGGAGGGGGAGAGGAAGGGGGCTGCCGGAGGGTGGAGGTCGGGGATGAGCAGTCGGGGCTGCCTGCGGGAGGGTGGCTCGACGGAGGGGAAGGCGGCTGCCGGAGGTGGCTCGAGGGCTGCCGAAGGTGGAGGCTGGTCGGGGAGGGGGAGGGTGAGGTCGGGGGAGGGGGAGAGATCGTGGATGAGAGAGAGAGAGAGAGAGAGAGAGAGAGAGAGAGAGAGAGAGAGAGAGAGAGAGAGAGAGAGAGAGAGATGGTGTGATTTTTATTTTTTTTTAACCGGACGGACATGATCAGTGGAATCAGATGGCTAGCAGCTGACAGTCTAAAATGAAAATGGATTGTCAGCTCATATCCCGTATTCTTTCTCTCTCTCTCTCTCTCTCTCTCTCTCTCTCTCTCTCTCTCTCTATATATATATATATATATATATATATATATATATATATATATATATATATATATATATATATATATATATATATATATATATATATATATATATATATATATATATATATAAATAAAGAAAATAGGGTGGGTAACGGATACGTGGACCTAACTCGCTCGACCCCATACTCAATCTTGACCCAAAGGAATCATGATCAGCTCACTTATCCCGAAGAATTAAGAAAAAAAGATGCAATTGAATTCCTTGTAAAATAGCATGAAGTTTAGAATCATGTCATTGAACCTGGCCTTAGCCTAAGATTTGGGAGGCATAGTGGAAGAACTTTTCATTATAAAGAGACACCCTTTACTTGCACATGAAAAGCCAGATCATAACACCAAAAGACAGCCCATGTACATCTCAATTACAAACCAAGAGAATCCATCACCCATCAGCTTTTGTACAGGAGAAAATACGGGATATCACTGAGAACTACACAGTAGAAGTCCTGGAAACCTTTTTTTTTTTTTTTGGTATATAGAAGTCCTGGAAACTAAATCGATTGGAGCATAGTGGATGCTGGGGATTCTTGGGCTCGAAACGGCCGCCGCTAACAGGCCGTAGCGCCAAGGACTGTATGATGCGGAACCAGCTGCCACGATGCACACACTGCTGGCTATTGACGGAAGTGTCCTTGTGCATTGTGGCCGCTGCATCCGCATTGCGCGATCCTGAGCACAACCGGCTTGTTATTGGCCGTTTTTGCAACCGGCCAGCGCAGAGTTTTGACTCCAGGATTCTTTTGGTATGAATTGTATGATCCACAGGCACACTGGAGTGAAAAGAAAAAAAAAAAGTGGCCCTCTTTATTCCCCTTGAAAAAGGGATTCATCTTTATCTGCTCTTTCCCCCACTTGGGGGTATCTACTTCAATCTTTTCTGTCGGAAAGAACCATAGTGGTCAGTACATCACTTGTCAGTGCACCAGACACCAGATAGATCAGGGTTCAGGTTTCGCCAACACCAACGAAGAGAATTCCCCGTTACCATAAAAAACCGGGAGATCGAACCTGTGACCCACGAAGATAGAAGCAGATGCCTTGCCACTGAGATGCAACCGCAGTTGTGAGCTTCAATCTTTCCTTGTCACATGATTTAAGAGTCGGGAAAAGTATCGTCGTGATCTTATCAAATCTTTCTCACCATGTAAAGAACCTTTCAGAGGGAATATATCTGCCAGTCAAGAACAACCCATGTATATTCTCAGACCAAGAATGATACACTGCACTAAGATTCTTGATAAGGAACACAGATATTTCTATATCAACAAGCTATCTACTATAAATACTCCTCACGGTACCGAAGCCCTTCGTCGAATCTCATCTTGAGGAAATGGAGTGGAATCGTAAGCGTCGAGGGCTCAAGGGAAAGTTGGCGATGCCCTTCTACCGAGCCCCGACACCCTCTTCCGTCCAATTCACTAGTAAGGTGATGGCAACTCCATCAGCCTCGATGGGAGTAGTTGTAGAAGACGAGCCCTCTACCCCAACACCCAAGCAGAACACTTCCTTTGTGAAAAAGGAGGAAGGAGGAGATCGCAGCAGCGGGGATTATGTTGGCGAAGAGAGCGTCGACAAGAGGGCTGCGACTTATATCTCAGGCGTTCAGCAGCGGTTCAGGCTCGAACAAATCGAGGACCGGAGAAAGAATTACTAGGCGAAGGAGCAAGAAAGATCAAATGATCCCGGTAAAGGGGGGCGTATCCTAAGATTTTTTTTTCCAAAAAACATGCAAGTGTTGGTTATCATCATGTTATATCACTCTTCTAGTACTTTTAATTGGATCACTTCATATATATATATATATATATATATATATATATATATATATAGAGAGAGAGAGAGAGAGAGAGAGAGGAATGTTACAGTGAGTTATGAGCTACTGAAGGAGAAAATGAGCTATGATCATTTTGACCACCCTAGAAGTTTTGGAATTTCATGAAACTTGGTGGGTGTGTTGTTTATGGTAACATGATCATCCTCACCAATTTTCAAGGAATTCCAAAACTTCTAGGCCATCAAACGATAGACGCTTTATCCACCATCCATAGTAACCGTTAAGTTTGCTTCTACCATTTGATGACCTTAGGAGTTTTGGAATTCCTTGAAAATTGGTGAGGATGATCATGTTACCATAGACAACACACCCATCAATTTTTATGAAATTCCAAAACTTCTAGGATGGTCAAAATGATCATAGCTCATTTTCTCCTTCCTTAGTTCATAACTTACTGTAACATTCCTCTCTCTCTCTATATATATATGTGTGTGTGTGTGTGTGCGCGCGCGCGCGTGTGGAAGGGGGATGGCACAAACGGACCGCCAGAGGCTCCACATGCCGGAGTAGCACAGAGAGACTCATCGCCGATGGCGGGGATTACAACATCAAACCACCATCCTGCGGAATACACCACTGCACTATCATGGCGACAAGAGGTGCACAAGCGCCACCACCACGAACCCCCACCGGAGGGAGAAAAAACACAAATGCTGAACTCCGATGAAGAAAAAAAACTAAACAGACAGCTGATCTACAAGGACAAAACCCTCCTTCAGCTCGTTGCAGAGGATAAGCAGCACTACGAGCTAGCTGCCGTCTCGAACTGCCGGGAATCCACCGAGCAGGGGGGGACTGGAGAAACCCGAGCAGGGGGGGACTGGAGAAACCCACGGTGAAACTGACCACCAGAATCCAGATCTACCACCCTGACTAAAAAACGGACGGTAAAACCTCCAAGTTGAGCGCAAAGGATGTCGATCCGCACCGACGGACAACTCGCGCCGCTGGAGATGACGAAAACAAAAACCGAGTCAAAGAGGGAGCCCCTATCTACAGGAAAAGGGAAGAGGGGGCCGAATCAACGCTCCACATGCCATCATCGCCCATCTCCGAGCCTCACTTCATGAAAATTAATATAATTCAAATTAGTCATCACCCTCGTTCCAACCTAATCATAAGAGCTCCGAACTCTGGTGGTCGTCTGCAGTCTCAACGCAAAATGACCTCAACTGCTCTCTCGAAACTCTTCTCATCTCCTATCTTCGTCTACTCTTTCAAAACTCCAGACTCCGAGGGCTCAACTCGACCCCACTAGAACATTTTGACAAGAGGCTTTGGGCTTGGAAAGGCAAAGCTCTATCTTCAAGGGGCAGGCTTGTGATCTCAACTTTACAACTCTCCTCTCTGACCCTATACAGGCTACTACATGTCTTGCTTCCTCCTTCCTTCTGAACAAATTCACAGAAATAGGAGACTCCATATAAAGAGGCAGAGAGGGTTAGAGGAGGATTTTGGTGATCTAAACCTTCGAAGCCTCAACTTGGCTTTGAGGGTAAACGACGGTGAAAGCTCCTCAACTAGGAAGGGGGGTGATAATCCTCGATTTTACCGGGCTACTTTAGGACAACGAAAAAAATCTGAATTCAGAAATAGCGGGACAGACTTTTCATCGCTCCGCCATTGTCAAGACACGCTTCGGTTCTCAAGCTCTACAGATAATTTTTCAGTATGATGCATTAGTCAGATTGCAACCGTTAATTGTTTGAAATATAAACAATTTGAACAAAATCCATGAGCTAATAAAAAACGATGGGGGTAGAAAAGCATCTCAAAGAATAGACCTTTCCATTTCATTCCGTCAAACTTTATTTTCATCCATCTTGTAATCTACAGATCCATGTATTCTTCCATTACTGAAGAAGACATGTATTATAATGGATTCAACAAATAAATGGAAATTATGAAAAGACTGCGTCTCTGTACACTACCTATAAAACCCGCAAAGGAAAACAAAAGACTTCTCCAAACTCCTACCTACAGTGTGGAGGGTATAGGCCGCAGAATCCAGAACAAGTCCGGGGTGCTTCTCCCTAACTATACAGCACTAACTAGGACAGCAAAATCAGGATCGAGGAAGTTCATGGAGCTCTAACAAGTATCAGTCTTGAACAACTGTATCCGAGGGAGCAGTTTCTCCGGGAAGTCAAACAGCGAATACCTTCCGGTCGCCAAATTTCCATCCTGGGAGATGAAAGAAGAAGGAAAAAATATTAGCTATTTAATAAGAATATATGAACACCCCAAAAGGGCCAAAACTCGAAAATAGAAAACCAGGACAATGTCCTATAGCTCACAAATAGCACTATACATGCGGAGATTCCGATATAAAATCTACGATAGTTTTTAAATGAAGCAAACCATGTCTGATTAGGCTTCAATAGAGTTCTCTAATACCCACAATTTCTCCAATTAGAACATTAACGAGGAACCCCTTGGCTCGTGAGCACTCTAGAGGCATCGTTTTTAAGGGAAAACTGGATGCCCTGGCTCATGGGAGAAACTTTCCTCATATCTTTCAGCAGTGGGAGTTGCTTGAGCTGTAAGGTAGAATCTGGTTGCTAATGTTCTTTGGACAGGCAGCAAAAAATGAATTGTTTAAGCAGAAAGTAAACTTTTTTTTTATACTAGTGCTTAGAACCTTAGGTTTTAATGAACCTCATATGTAAGACAACTTCATCCATGTAATAACCTTTTTTTTTAGAACCCATCCAACCATGTAATGAAGATCGAATCAAGTTATTCTTTAAGAGTTGTTCAATATATGATGATGGTGATTCAAGACTTTGATACTTAAATCCACATTCTTGCTTAGTGGGAGAGGTGTAAAACTTATCTAACTCATGCTTATTTTCTTTGTAAACCTTCTATTTTTTCTTGATGTGAATTAAATCTTCTAGAAAAATTTGTTTTAGTGTGGAAAATATTTAAGCAGTGCGAGATTGGGATTGTGGGAAGCTCCTTGGCATGTTATTCTGATGCAGGCTTGATCCGCATCAGGAATCTTTGTTTATCGAAGAAACATTAGTATATCAATTTTAGATTATTATAGTCAATTTTTGATCGTTTCTTCATGTTTTTGGTCATTTTCAACATTATTCATCATTTGTAATAAATGCCTTGTCGTGTGGGAATGTCTGTAACCTCATTTGAGAACTATTCGGATTACTTTGGGCTCTTTCAGATGTATTTCCAGTTTTCAATAAGAACAAGTAGGCCAGCAAGTATCTGCAGGGCGCCCGATAGTCGAGATTAGAAGCTCGATTAGACAGTCAAGATTAGAAGCTAGATTGGTAGATCAAATGATCACACTTGAAATAATTAATGGCATGTCACTAATAGTTTTTAATTGGGCTTGAAGAGAACCAAAACACCTCGGCCCACCTTCTCTTTTCCCCTTTTTCTTTCTCCTCCTATCTCCTACCCATGTCCCCTCCCCCCGACCATAAGTTGTATGGAATCCCACCCCGTGTCCCTCTCTTTTCCTGTGAAAGCAACGGCCTCCCCCCTCTCTCTCTATCCGTGCTTCTTCTCCCTTTCTTCCTTCTATTTCTCTCTTTCCTTATTTGTCTCTTTCATCTAAACCATCCACTTCCCGACTCCTTCAATTTCCACCAATGATTTAAAATCCTAAATCATATGAAGGGATTGCAAAGAAAAAAAAATCAGATTTTTTTATGAAAGCTGTCCTCTTTATGAGATATTAGGGTTGACTCGTGTCCCCACCGCTTCTTCCTAGACTTCACCTCGAGAAGTGGCGTCTTCCACCTCTGGGAGTGGTGCTCGGCTAACGAATCGAAGGATCCGACGATTCCATTGACGGCCTTTCTCCGCGAAGGATCCTCTGGGCCCTGGGAGATTCCTTGCAAATCCGCAACGGTTTGATTTATCATATTCTTTATTTTCTTTTTGCATCTGCTTCATATCGTATTAGTTGTTTCCGCTGCCATTAAACGTCACAATTCATCTATTTTGAAGTACATTAAAAAAGCACTAATCGCATTATAACTAATTAGATCACTATGGCCCCTGCATAACTCATTTAGCTTCCTTTTATATAAAAACTGCTTGCTGATTTTGTAAAAATCTGCACACTGTTTTATTTGTAACTTCACATCCAATGATATGATCGGTCCCAAATTTTGACCGGTCATTCTTAGCATTGATAACCACATCCCTACAAATTTTCACCGAGATCTGAAAAACTGAACATCCTGAAAAGTCGAAACTACCTCTGGCTGTCCTATTTTCTAGATTTCCCAAAATCCCTCTGAAACCTATGGTCCGCCCTAGCCTACATCATATGCTATCATCCTATGTTAGAATTCCTAGTTTGCTAGTGACAGCACAGTGAACAATTATATTGTGTGTGTTGATCCAAGAGCCTATGGATGCTCCTATTCGATTGTTCGGGTTTAAATTCACACTAGAACCATGCTTTAAATGCTTTATGGATGCTCGTTACATCACTCGTGTTGTACAATGTCGACTTTGGAGACCCATATCTCCACCTGATGGTTCCCATACACCATTCATGCTTGCAGAGTGCATAACCATAGCTTCACATTTTATCACAAGCAAAAATGACTTGATTCCCCCCCCCCCCGCGCGCGGGCTAAATAGTAACAACTTTAGTTATAATTCCGACAGATTTGTGTCCAAAGTCAACTCTAAACCCATCTAGATACATCTAAATTAGATCTTGTTTGAAGCAATACAAAACAAGGTGAAAATGACCGACACTGACTGAAGCCCAATTCTTTCGCAATTTGTTAACATGTTGGAGTTGGCCCGACACAACACCACCACTACCTGTCATCCTATGATTTTACAAACCAATTTTATATTGCATTGTGGTATGGGATTTGGAAAGTAGGAGACTGGGTTACACTAATATTGAAACCCGAACCTGAATGAGTTTTCGAGAAACACCCTCCCTCACACACCCAAGAATTCACTCTTTTTTCATGATTTACGTTGAAATATGTAAATTATTTTTCATATGAACCAAGAATTCTCTCTTCTTTCTTCACGAGTTACGTTGACGGGTGTACAACGGTCGAAATCCTTGGATCTGGGATTATAACTTAAGCAGTTTGTTTGTATGGTTATTACCGATTTTTTTTTGTTCTAAAGAAGAAAATCGGATCAATATCTTTTTGATACTAAAGGCAAAGGTCGGATCAATATCTTTTTGATACTAAAGGCGAAGATTGGATCAATATTGTGGATGTCGGCAAATTTTTGTCCAATTATGCAAATGTTCGTATTCTTTTTTTGCATGCTTTAATTACTTTTATTTTATTTTCTCTTTTGATATTCATAACAAATGATGCTGCAATATTTAAGACTAGTATTTGAGCACCAGGTTAAACCAGGGAAGATAGGAATTAAAAATAGTTGGTTACAGCTCTTGACTACCAGCATTCAATTTGATGGCAGGGAAAGGGATCTCGATGGTCAAGTTCAAAGTGGCGTCCATGACAAGAAAGATAACTTTAGCCTACGACAATGTATAGTCGAAGACCACTTGATGAAGCAATGGATGATTAAAACGTTGTTCGCTAAGGCAAGGAAGTCAGTAACCATGTCAAATGATGCCTGCGAGGAGCTTGACAAGAAGAAAGTAAACACCATCTGCTTATGACTTATACTAGAAGTAAAGTATAATTTGTTGAATGAAGCTTCTGCTCCTGATTTGTAGAAAAATTAGAAACTCAAAGTCGCACACAAATAAATTGTTCCTGGAAAAAACAACTCTATCAATTGCAAATGAAGGAAGGAAGAAATATTATAAATAGTCTCAATACTACTATAAAATTATTGCTCAACTATTAAGCACTGAGATGAAAATTGAAGAGGATAAGGCTCTTCTTCTTTAGGATTCTCTTCCATCTGACTTTCCTATACTTGTGACCACACTATTGGTTGAAAAGAACTCTCATTGGTGATAAGATGACATCGACTCTTAGACACTAGAAAAGCCAAGAAATGGCTCCCAAGCATAAGGTTGTTGTCTATGAATGAATAAAACCAGCAACACAGAAGCTGCGAAAACAGATGCTCTGGAAACAAAGGTCAAGATACAAATCAACTGGGAAAAGTAGTATCTCCTGCCATACGTAATGAGTCTAATGACACTTCTGAGGGGCTGCAAAAGGATCTAAAGAAAATAATAATCAAAAGAAGTCCCAAAAGAAATAACGAAATGCAGGCTTCGTGAGTCCATAAAATTTTGCAACTGTTAGATACCCTCACACCCCAAAACCCATGTCATAAGGGGAGGTCTACAGTAGGTATATTAAGCAGGTGATGGGTGCCGCCCTCAGTGAGACTATCCGTTAACACTCCCCCTCACGCGGAGCATGTGGTAAGGATCCTTCCACGCAGAGCACACGTGGCAAGGCACAATCGGTGGAGAGCACCCAGAACAGTAGCAGGAGACGGGTCAGCTCTGATACCATGTTAGATACCCTCACATCCCAAAACCCAGGTCATAAGGGGAGGTTTACAACGGGTATATTAGATCGGTGCCTCCCTCACCGATGTGGGACTATCTTCCCGTGACGACCGATGCGGTGGTCGAGGTGGAAGAAGTCGTGGACGTGGTCAGTCTTCTTCCACCACTATGATGCCACTGCAGCTACCGTTAAGTGACTCCGGCATCACCTGTTGCTACCACTGCACCGTTTCTGTCTGAGCCGGACCATCTACGACTTGAGGAGCTTCTCCTTCGTCACCTCGCATTCGCCGGCTCCTTAATTGCTCACAACCTGTCAGCCACCTCTGGTACTGCTGCTCCATGGGTTTTCGATTCAGATGCCTCCTGTCAGTGTTGTCACCTAACCTGTGACTCGACTGTACTCACCGACTGTATTCCTACTCCTACCCACTTGGAGGTTCGCACTGCGGATAGTACTCTCGTACCCATTCCGCAGTGTGGATCCATCACCACTACCACAGATCTTTTTGGTTGCCTGACCCTATCTCATGTCCATTATGCCCTTCGTCTTAACATTAATCTAATTTTCAACAATTCTCTTTGCGACTCTGGACTGACTATCATCTTTAGTCCTGCTTGTGTTGTGCAGGATTCGCGGACGGGTCAAAGGATTAAACTGGACTGTCGAGCAGGACTGTACCAATTGTACCATCTCTATGTTTCCCCTCTTCATGTTGCGTCTGCCATGTCTGTTATCTTTGATGTCGACTTGTGGCACAGAAGTAGGGATAACAGCGATGCGGTTTAAAACTGAACCACGGTAAACCGCACCGCATGGTGCGGTTGTTTGCCAAAATATAAAATCGTAGCGGTGCGGTTTCGGTTTGCAATTTCGGTGTGGTTTTAGTTTTGCCCAAAACCGCACAGTTTAGACCATTATAATGACAAACTGCAGTGTACCGCACCACACCCAACCGCATGGTACGGTTTCGGTTTTACATAATGGTACACTATCAAAGTGCGGTGCGGTTTCGATGTGACGGTTTGGTGTTGCGGTGCGTTTTTGGTTTTGCCCAAAACCGTACCGAAACCACACCGTTGCCATCCCTACACAAAAAGTTAGGTCATTTATCTAGTGATCGACTCAAAATCGTTTTTCGTTCAGACGCTTTGGATCGTGTGTCCTCCCCCTTTGTGTTTGTACGAGTTGCAGATTGACAAAGCATCTAACTCTTCCATTTTCTACTAGTGTTTTCTGATCTGTCGCCCTTTTTGATTTAGTGCATTCTGACATTTGGGGTCCTGCGTCTGTTGCTTCTTTCTAGTTTATGTATTATGTTTGTTTATCGATGACTACTCTCAGTGCACTTAGGTTTATCTTATGCATCACCGGTCTAAGATCCCCCACATTTATCGAATATTCAACACTATAATTCATACTCAATTTGACTGCCGCATTAAGACCTTTCGGTTTAATTGTGCCAATGAGTATCTCTCCTCAGAGATGCGTGAGATCCTTCAATCTCATGACACTTCACCAGCAGTCTTGTCCTCACACCCACGAGCAGAATGGAGTTGCCGAATGCAAATATCGTCATGTCATCAAGACAGCACGAGCTTTACTTCTCTCTGCCTCTGTTCCTCACTCCTACTGAGCTGAAGCATTTATGACAGCTGTTCACCTCATCAATATCACTCCATCTTCTGCTCTTTCTGGTGCCCACTCCGTACAAGCGTCTCTACTCCCGTCCACCAGACTATTCTCCTCTTCGCACGTTTGGATGTACGTGTTTTGTACTTTTACCTCCCCATGAACATAACAAATTTTCCGCCAAGTCTGTCAAATATGTTCACTTGGATCTCAGTCGAGAGCACAAAGGGTATCGATACTATGATCCCTTAGCTCGCCGAATTTGTGTCTTCCGCCATGTTTCCTTTGTTGAGGATGTCTCGTTCTTCTCCAAGGTCTTTCCCCACCTCTTCTACCTCAGTCTCTGCCACCACCATTCTTTTCCATTCGGTAACTCTCATCGTCTCACCCACCTTCCTCTCCTTCCTATCTCCATCACCTCCACCGCCACCTACCCCGCCCCCTCCACCCTCCCTGCCTCCTCCATCCCCCCTACCTGTCACGCATGTCTACGTTCGTCGCTCCACAATACCTCCCATCGAGACTGTCTTCACTGGTACTCCTCTACCTGCAGTTGCTTCCACCTCTCCAGTCACGGATCCTGATCCTGTTCGGCGCTATCCTGCGGGCGAACATCACCCTCCTGACAGGCTTGGCTACTCTGCTTTTACCTCTGCCTCTCCTGACAACTCTGGACACTCCGTTGTTGCTTCCTATTCTCCGTCCTACCATGTCTTTCTCACTACTCTCCACACCCACCAGGAGCCCCAGTCGTACCGTGAGGTAATTTTACACCCAGAGTAGCGACAGGCCATGACAGTGGAGCTTGAGCCATTTCAACGGACTTAGATGTGGGACTATCCGTTAACAGCAACGCTGCAGAAATCACTAAAACATTATACTAACCAAGTGGAGAACAGAAAGACGGTTATGCCAAAAGGATGGACATGACATGTCTATAGAGAGTAAGATGCATGAGACTCCATATATGCGTGCCAAAATCATTTTTGTCCTAGAATGTTAACATGGCATCATATACTGTTAATAGGTTACATGGTTGTTAAGAGTGCAACTTGGGTTAGTTAAAACCGAGAACAGACCCAACCCGACCTAAATGGGCTGGGTTGGTTCGGGTATTTTGAGCAAAAGGGTAGGTTTGGTTCAAAGTTTTGTCGACTTGACTACTAAATAAGGGTCAAATCCGGGTTAGGCTACATGTCACGGGTTTGGCCTAGGGGACTACATCACACTAGCACACAAGTAACTGTTTGCTAACGTTGGATCAACTACCAAGAGAACAAAATATGTGGCTAAAGCATAAATCCCAACGTGGACCTCTAACTAGTTTGCTAGTAAATTATCCGATAACCATTATTTTTTTAAACCAACTACCGACCCGAGAACCGACCTGACCCAGCCCGACCTTAGTGTGGGTCGGGTTCGTTCGGGCCTATGCCTGAGTTTGTTTGGGTTTCAAAATGATAGAACCAAACTAGTGCGGTTCGGATCCGGGTTGGCTCAAACCCGAACCAACCCGACTCGAGTTGCACCCCTAACGGCTGTCAACACCCTAAGAAGGTTTGGAGATACCTGATTAATTGTTTTAATTTGAGAATATTTGGTTGTTCACCCTTGTTCATGTGCAACGGCAGTAATGATCAAAGTTGAACTAGAAGCCAAAATACTAGACATTTATTGGCTACAAAAAAGGCGTTAATAGTTAAAAAATTTGGGATCCAATCGCATGGAAGGTTGTGATAAGTAAGGATGTCCTCGATGAAGAACTTATGCTGAATTTATTGTCATTAGAGAATTGTTTTTTATTTTTTGTTGATAAAGGATGAGAAGGGGGTATCACGGAAATAGTAATTTTACTATCGTAATCGATGTCGTTATCGCCAGAGTTCCGGGGAAAAAAATCGGGGATTTATTGCTTATTTATCACCATTATCGCTACAAATTGTGGAAAAGTTGAAAATAGGTGAAAATAGACAGAATGAAGGGTTGGGGGGGATTATATATCCCTTAATGATGTATATATACACCATCATGACCAAAAACACACAAAAGACAATCATTTATTCTAAAGAACACTCAAACAATGCTCTATAGATGAGTCTGTGAATTTCCTGACAATTTGTAACACAGTCTGTGAATTAAATAAGTATAATAAGATAATAAACATTCTGAAACATGAAAAAAATCTAGAATGAGAACCAATGAAAACCAATAATTCTTGGAATTCCAATTGATTTCAATTCAATTGCAAGATAAACACGCTGGACCACATCAAACTTGTTGCATAACATGTTTATAATCTAATTTTGTTTAATATCTTAAGCTATGATTTGTGGGGCACTTCCCATGAATCATATTTATGATATCTTAAGCTATGATATCGTGTCCACACGTGTGACGTGTGGACACATCATGAAGGGTCCACATTCTTTATTTATGTCTGTGGACCCTTCAAACATGATGAAGGGCCACATCAAACTTGATGCATAACATTTTTATCATCTAATTTTGTTTAATATCTTAAGCTATGATTCGTGGGGCACTTCCCACTTGGCCCCGATATCATGTCTACACGTGTGGACACATGATGAAGGGTCCACATTCTTTATTTTTGTCTAAGATGAAGGGTCCACATTCTTTATTTTATTAGGGAGTGAATAAATGGCTCTTATATGTCGGGAATAAGACTGGCCGTTAAATAGAAAATTCCATAAAGATTATCATTTAAATAATTCTCATTGGTGATGATTCCAGCAATCATGTGGTGACCTTGATCTCGTGAAGGGCCTGTTAAAGATCTTGATGTTGATTCTGGGTTCTTACTCTAAGGAGATGGATGCCTATTCCACTTATCTTTTTTTTACATATATTTCGGACGTCTTTCCTTCTTAACATGTAAAGGAAACAAATTTTGAAGAAATATTTGTTATTTCTTGAGATTATTACCATATTTTGAGTTATTTCACAAATCCGAGATATTAGCATGTCCTTTGTGTCATCAAGTAGGTAGGTTAATCTACATAAATCTGAACAGGTGCAAATGTATGAAAGTCACAAAAAAAAAGAAAGAACCTGCCTGCATATTATACATACGAACACATAATCAATACATGTTTATGTGCAAAAGTACATATGCTACGTGATATGTGCATCGATTTTCTACATGCAAAACAAGCAATCAGGATAAATATTTTATGCAGCTATAACGCCATACTGGAAGAAAGAAAATAGCAACTTGATGGAGGAAGGATAAAAGATTGTTAAAGTAAGTGCTTACTCTTCAAAAAATATATAACCTCCATCAGACACTTGACCCTGAATAAGACGACCTCTTGTGCCAACGTCTTCTAGTATTGTACTATGCAGAATCAGCAACCCTGCTGAGTTTTTCTCACAGTTGATTTGAAAAAGCGAGCTACTTCCCTATAGAGATGTTCTGCTTCAAATGGCTTTGACACATAGCCATCCATTCCACATTTCGAGCACTCCTCATGGGTAGCCTGGATTACATCTGCTGTCATGGCCAAGATGGGTATGTGCCAAAGCAAGACGTTTCCACAAGCTTCTAAAGATATTTCTCCACGCTTTACACGATCATTTATATCATTTTCCATCTCACGAATCCTTCTAGTAGCTTCAAACCTAAGAAAAGATATAAACAGATTTTTCAGTGAAACTAGATATCTGAGCATTGGAAGACGAATGAAGGAGATAATGGCATGTAGATGGGATGTAGGATAAATCAGAGGCACACTTTTGCAGTAAACCATGAGAAAACATAAGCAGCAAAGAATGTAGAATATGTCAAACGATGAATAGTTATAGCTAAAGCCTATTGTGTTTGGACTACTACAAATATAAGTCGATTTGATAAAATGAATTTCGAAGAGGAGCTAGAAGAAATCGAGAAAGGTCATTTTCATGAATTATCATTAGTCGGTAACTTTCTACATACAAAGTTACAAACAGTTGTTGACATAGCATCTGAAGGACACATACCCATCCACTTCTGGCATTTGAATATCCATGAAACAAGCATCAAACTTGTGGGGGGGCTTGAGCATCATGATAGCCCTTTTTCCACTATCTGCACAAGTTACTTCAGCTCCATATTTGTTCAGAGCACCAGCGGCTACTCTGAGATTCACTATATTATCATCAACAACAAGAATATGTTTCCCATGAAGAAGGCTACGCAATGAATTACGAGGGTGGTCTCCATTTCGACAGTTCTCATTGCCCCGTCCACCCATATCTCGTTGCAAAGACACTTGTAGCATATTCGCCCTTAGGGGCTTCATAATTACAGCTAAAGCAAATTCCATGGCGTCCTTAGGACTGTTCTTGGTAGAACAAGTAGGATTTGCCAAAAGAAAAAACTTTGGAATATCAGCCTGGTTAACCGTCCTTAAATTGCTAACAAAGAGAGGCCAGAGATCAGCATCCTTCAACCAAACCTCGTTGTCAAAAAAAATCATATTAACAGTCAAAGGTCCATTTTTTATTCTAGGAAAAACCTGTGTTAGGCCAACGGCAAGTTCAGCATGTATTCCAAGCCTTTGGAGGTGGTACTTCGTCACCTGTGCACGAACAGGTCTATGGTCGATCACCAATGCTGTCATTCTTTGGAACTCTGATGATCTGTAATCGTTTGAATCAGTGCGCCCTCTCGTAAGGACAGCAGTAAAGGTGAACGTGGTACCAATCTGGGGCTCACTCACAAATCCAATCTCTCCCTTCATGAGACTGACCAAACACTTGCTGATACTTAGGCCAATACCGGTGCCACCATGAATACGCGAAATTGAGGGACCCACCTGCATAAATGGGGTGAATACACGAGATTGGGATTCACAAGGGATCCCCACCCCCGTATCTTCAACGGATATGATAAGGTTGATCAGATCAGAGGAAGTTGACAAGAAAGGCTGCGAAAACTTGGGCAAATCTTGATGGAATATCTTGAAGGTCTCCCAGCTGCGCCTTTTATCTGCCACTGGGAATCCACTCAAGGTATTCACAGACTGATCTTCTGTCTCTAATTCTGATGACTTCAGCACCTCTTCAATAAGGTGGACAGTCACAAGGATATGGCCTTTCTCTGTGAACTGCAAAAGATAAAATTCGAGGAAATTTATTTGAAAGCATACGTAATTGAATCCATCAAACCTAATTAGACTCTCAAAGGGGGACACAGGGAGAGAGGGTCTATGAGGTTCCCCTCCATGTGGACAATATCATTCCTGTGTGAGTTGGATCCCATTTGGAAGCCTTTTTTGGGTCTTCACAGAATTATTCATTATTATTAAACAAAATACAGTAAAAATACTTACTTTGATTGAATTCCCAATGAGATTGATGATGATTTGCCTGATTCTTCCAGGATCACCAATGAGAAACTCCGGAATTTGATCAGACACATACACCGCCAACTATTTTCCCCATACATCAAAACCAGAAAGTCATATAAGGATCAGACACACATATAATGAGGATTAAACATCAGAATTGCTAATATAACATAATGCTGATAACTATAAGTTACCTCTATTCCTTTCTCCTGAGATTTTCCGCAGAGAAGTGACAAGACATCATCCAAGAGTGGCCGTAACTCAAACTGGACAGCCTCAAGCTCAAGCTTACCAGATTCAATCTTTGCCTGATCCAGAACCTCATTTATAAGTGATACCAGAGCCTTTCCACTAGCTTGGGCAGTTCTCACATAATCTTGCTGTGTTATATCTAGCTCAGTATCCATAAGCATTTGCAGCATACCTGAAACACAAGATGACAGTCAATCAATCTAACAACAATTTGGAAAACCAAATTAGGGGACCAAAAAAGAAAGAAAAGAAGAAAAAAAATGCATATGATGTTATTGTTATCTGACTATTCCAAAACCTCACCTAAAACACCATTCATCGGAGTTCTGATTTCATGAGAAACAGTTGCCAGAAACTACAGAGAAATGAAATGGAGTTGGCCGTTATGGAAGAGGAAACTAAACAAAAGTCTATGCACTGAAAAGCCACCAACCAAACATTCCGTATTCATGACTAACTTAATAAAACTACCACCTGAGATTTCGCGACATCTGCAGCTTCAGCCCGTTTTTTCAGTTCCATCATCTCCCAGTAATCATCTTCCACTCTTGCAATCCGGTTAACCGTAGCATGAAATATATGTCCAATTAACAAAGCGATTACTAGGGTCCCGATTGATGCAGTTATTGCAAGCCACGGTAACGGTGGCTCTTGCTTGAACCTGCTCACAATACAACAGAACGGCAAAGTATGAGCAGCAACTTAAGAGACACTCACCCAAGTAGTGGTTCCAAAAGACAGAGGCATGTCAAGTACCTGCAATGCATCTCATGCTTTCTCAATGGGTCCCCAAAGTGAAGGGTACTGTTGTGGTATATGCCGTTACCAGTCATGTTCGAACCGTACATGCTGATAGGGTAATGAGGATTGGTGGTGTCATACACATTGACTATAATCGATTGCTTGCATGCAAGTTGGTGAAGTAACTTATCCACAAGTGCTTCTATATCAAAGATTCCACCCAGGTACCTGATTGAGTAGAAACTGAATTAGAATCAGACCACAGGAAGCATAAACCTTAAAAGAATATCTCATCCTCGGTGAGAAACAACCCACGGTTGATGAGTTAGTTCCTTACCCAATGGCTGCTTCAGTGCGCTCAGTCGGGGTTGCACTAGAAGGAAGTTCGGACTTGTACACGGCATACGTCAGAATAACCCCAAGACGATTCGATTTTATCAGCCGAAAAGGAGCAGTGAGTACCCCCTTTCCAGATGCTCTAGCTCGTATGATATTCTCCCGATCCTCCTGCGGATTGACAGAATTTTTTCAGGTTGATGATTGGAAAGTTTCCACACTTAAAAGGGGGCTGAAAATGGAAAATGCTAATTGAAGATACAAGGGGACATACTTGTGGATATAATGAGGACGTGGATCATCGGCCAGTGCTCGGAGAGATGGCCGATGCACTGAGCGCTGGACGATGCCCCCCAAGTCCGCAAGTATGTCCCCGTGTATGATCAAATAGCAATGCTCATTGAAAATTGATTAAACCTACTTTGATTTGAGCAATATGATACAGAAGCTTAACAATGTGCTCCAAAGAATTTAAGATCCTAAAAGTGATACTCAGACAGACATGGACAACATTTATAAGAACTGTGCATCACCCTATATTAGCTTATAGTATCCTCTGCATGAGGATGACACAAAACATTCTCGAAAGAAGATGCCTTCATCTTTCCTAATTCATATGCCAAAAAAAAGCTAAACATTGGTTAAAGAGATGGGTAATCATCTCATTGAGCTATAGAATCACAAAGAACCCACTAATCTTGTCATAATCAAGTAAATTTCAGCATAAAAATTAGGGGCATTTGCTTCAACTATCTTCATCACGGGCAAGGAAAACTAGTGTAACATAAGATGGATCCGGAAAATATATCAAGGACTTCACCTTCCCAGACAACATATCGAGAGATACCACATGTTTAACGGTGTCTTGGGCGAAGATGACAGGGGCGTATTCCTCTTGAACAGGTGATGTCTCATGAGTGTCGGGGGCCGAGTCATCTCCGCGAGCAGGAGATTGCTCTTGAGAGTCCACTATCTTAATATTCCACCCTTGTTGCTTCTCAAACTGCTCTCTATCAGAATGCAGAACCTTCACGGCATAAGCCACTCCGCTCGTCAGCGGCCTCTCAAAAGCTGTTCTTTCCGCAAATCTCGCGAAAGTCATCTGCATGTAGAAGATTTAGCATTTGCATTGTCAATTTTTGGGCATTTCTGCAAAGAGGGTCACTTCAGATTAAGCACTTTTGGGTGGTACAGAGTAGTTTGCTTTATCTCTAAGAATTCAATAAGAGCAAGCAATCAGATATCTTCTATCAAGATGAATAATCCAAACCACCATCAGGTTTAGAACCTCTGGGATATCTAATACAAAGATGAGGGAAAATTACCTGATCAATTGCGGATGGCTCTTTGGCATGGTGAAAGGTTGAAACCAGAATTGCCAACGCATGGACATGGTTCATGCTTACATTGAACTGGTCCTGAAGCATTCTAGAGCGCTCATCGCACATGTTCGCGAGCACCTCCCTCCGCTTCTCGATCGCTTGCGAGTTCATGAACCAGAAGATCCAAAGAGAACCTAAGAACCAACCCAATACCCACAGTAACAGAAGCCTCCTCCACCATGCCTCTCTGACCTTCTTCCCAAAGTAGTGGCAGTAAAGTCGGTTCCTCCAAGCCCTTAACGAGCACTTCTCCGACCATCCAAAGAGGAGCTTGCTCTTATTATTAAGAAAACCAGCCTTCTGCTCCATCACTTGAGCATCAATGAACCAATTCATGGGGATCCAGCATACCATCAAAACCAGGTATAATCCAATCCCAACACATGCAGAGAACTCATCCAAAGAAGCAACCAAGTACTTTTTCTCACCCCACTCTAGCGACACAAACTACAAGCCAGGTAGTGGAAGGGATGTGTAGGGAAAGAAGTGGGTATCACTATTCCCTTCGCTACAAAAAGGGCAAGAAAAAATCCTATTGAACCTTCCCAAAAAGTTCAATTCAGCTCCAACTAGAACAGGATAACCAACCTAGATAGCCCACTTGTTAAACCCTAAAGGGCACACAATAGAACTGTTTAAAATTCTGTCGCAAGCCCACGAATCTAAGAGGAATCGTTCAACAAAAATTTATCAGGCAAATCTAAAAGCCAGCCCAACGAGAGAGAACCCACTACCTAAAAGAAAAAGGATAAACCTTGACCTTGTTCACTGCCTATACATCTCCAAGCTCACCTCCCATGCAAAACCCAGATCACAAAAGCACAAAAGCCCTAGAAAGATCCAAATTTGGGCTTGAAATCGGGACCAAAACCACAAACCACTCAAATCTAAGGAAAACCCACGAAGGAATATGTCGGCAACAACTCAGCCCCTGCAACCTAAGCTTCTGGAATCAAACAGGAACCGGATCAAGCCAGTGAGTTTCGGTGGCCGATTCATCATAAGAGGTGGAGCAAGAGTCGGGTTATGGAGAGGAGGGGATGGTGATGATGATGTGTTGGAGTCCAGATTCATGGGTTCTCTGAAAAGAGATTCCCGAGAGAGAATGACGGGAATATGGTTGGGGGATGTCCGATTTTCAGGGCCATTATCTACCCAAATTGAACTGAATAAAAAAAAACAGAGAAAACAGAGAAACCCGAGCAATAAACAAAGGGCCAGAAAGGCATCCACCCCCCCCACTTCGCATAGATCACTTGCCTTTTGTGTTCACATCCCAATCACAGCAGTGGACAACCCCTGCACGCAAGTGCTCTGCTTCTTGTGGGGGCTACGGATTTTCTTCATGGACCCTAATGCCCCGTGGCTTCTCTCTATTTTCCACTGGATCCGATTGGGTGTCACCGTTTTGAGAGTTTTTTCAGAATAACCTTTTTAAAATACTAATTATTTAAATATCATCATAATTTTGTAAATTTTAAAAATGGCACTCTGGTGCACTCTGACAGCCACGTAGAGGGTCAGTGTCAAAAAAAACATCCAACCACATCACCTATATTTTTTAAAAAAAGTCTAGATAAACATTGCATCCGGAATGTAGTTATCACTAATTCATACAGCAAATCAACAATATTGCATCTGGGATACAGTGTTTAAAACAATGTATCATGGATGCGGTTTTTGCTTAAAATCAGGAGGCTCATTCGCCCAGCAAAATGTATTAAACTGCAGTGTTCATCCTATCTGAACCCAGCATCTCGGTCATTGTTTTCGAAAATACTACAGCTGTCTTATGAAATGTATTAAACTGAACATTGCAACTAAGTTACAATATCTTAAGTCTAGTGAACAGGAGATCCCAATTATAGTGTTTTTAAAAAATTAGAAAAAAATTTATAGCTGACGCGGTGAGATGTTTTTGGGCACTAACCCGCTGCATGGATGTCACGGTGCACCAGTGCCACTTTTAAAATTTATAAAAGTATAACAATGTTGAGATAATTAATTATTTTTAAAATACTATTTTGAAAACAATTTCTGATTTACTGGGAGCATGTGATGGGGAGAGAAAGGGAGAGAGAAAGAGGTGGAGCCAAAGGTTAGGTGGGGCTATAGATAGGGACCTTAAGCATTTGATGGGGAGAGGGAAAGAGCCAGGAAGAGGGTGAAGGGATTGTGGACTAGTGTGGAGTTTCAGTTCGATCTTCCTAGTTTCTTTGGGATTTGGATGGCTTGATGAAATGATAAAGCTCACCATAAAGCTCCACACCATTAGAGATATCTCCACTAGCTAACTACGTGTTGCCTATTAGATAGATGGATCATGGCTAGCCAATAGTTAAAAGTACTATGATAGGTTAGGAGGAATAGAGTAGAGGTAAGGGTCGGGACCGATAGACCCATCAACTTGGCTAACACTTTTATCTCCAAGCTTCACCATAGGCCAAGCCCATGTTCACAATACAGTAGATATAGGTGTCTGTATTTTTGGCTCAGAATTTCATCTATCATTATTGGATTGGTCGATCAATCGGTCGAGATTCGAGGTAAAAATATGAGTCCAATTTATTGGGTCTAGCCCGATGAGCCATGCGCCATGTTGGTCCAACAAGAAATTCCAGTAGGTCTTGATGAAGACCAACTATTGTCAGATGCAAATATATATATATATATATATATATATATATATATATATAGAGAGAGAGAGAGAGAGAGAAAGAGAGAGAGAGAGAGGAATGTTACAGTGAGCTGTGAGCTGCGGTTTTAGAAAGTGAGCTGCGGTTATTTTCACCCCCCTAGAAGTTTTGAAATTTGATGAAATTTGGTGAGGGTGTTGTCTAGGGTTAGATGATCATCCTCACCAATTTTCATCAACTTCCAAAACTTCTAGGGGGGGTCAAATGGTCGAAGCAAAATCTGCCGTCCGCAATCACCGTTAAAATCTGCATATTTTGCTTCGACCATTTGACCCCCCTAGAAGTTTTGGAATTTGATGAAAATTGGTGAGGATGATCATCTAACCCTAGACAACACCCTCAGCAAATTTCATCAAATTCCAAAACTTCTAGGGGGGTCAAAATACCCGCAGCTCATTTTCTCCTACCGTAGCTCACAGCTTAACGTAACAGCCCTCTCTCTCTCTCTCTCTCTCTCTCTCTCTCTCTCTCTCTCTCTCTCTCTCTATATATATATATATATATATATATATATATATATATATATATATATATATATATATATATATATATATATATATATATATATATATATATATATATATATATATATATATATATATATATATATATATATATATATATATATATATATATAGGGGCATGTTAGGATGCGGCGTGCGATGCGTGCGGCGTTGCACTGCAGCCGCCTGATGCACCGCTGCGTGCATCGCACGCACCGCAGCAGTGCATCAGACGGCTGCGGTGTGACGCCGCACGCATCTCACGCCGCATTTTATCATTCCTATATATATATATATATATATATATATATATATATATATATATATATATATATATATATATATATATATATATATATATATATATATATATATATATATATATATATATATATATATAGGGGGGGGGGGAGCCTGCACCCGAGGTGTAGCTCGCTTGTTTACCCCCCTACAAGTTTTGGAATTTGATGAAATTTGGTCAGAGTGTTGTCTAGTGTAAGATGATCATCCTCACAAATTTTTATCAAATTCCAAAACTTCTAGGGCGGTCAAATGGTCGAAGCAAAATCTGCAGATTTTAACGGTGACTGTGGACGGCTGATTTTGCTTCCACCATTTGAACCCCCTAGAAGTTTTGGAATTTGATGAAAATTTGTGAGCATGATCATCTTACCCTAGACAACACCCTCACCAAATTTCATCAAATTCCAAAACTTCTAGGATGGTCAAACAATGCTTGAGGTGCAGCAACGACGCTGCACCTCAGGTCCAGCATCCCTTTTCCCATATATATATATATATATATATATATATATATATATATATATATATATATATATATATATATATATATATATATATATATATATATATAGGAATGTTAGGATGCGGCGTGCGGTGCGTGCGATGCACGCAGCAGTGCACCAGACGGCTGCTGCGGTGCGCCGCACACACCGCACGCCACATCCTAACACCCCTCTATATATATATATATATATATATATATATATATATATATATATATATATATATATATATATATATATATATATAGAGAGAGAGAGAGAGAGAGAGAGAGAGAGAGGAATGTTACAGTGAGCTATGAGCTACGGAAGGAGAAAATGAGCTACGATCATTTTGACCATCCTAGAAGTTTTGGAATTTTGTGAAAATCGGTGGGTTTGATGTTTAGGGTAACATGATCATCCTCACCAATTTTCAAAAAAAATCCAAAACTTCTAGGGTCATCAAACGGTAGAAGTTTTACCCACCGTCCGTAGTAACCATTAATTTTGCTTCTACCATTTGATGACCCTTTAAGTTTTGGATTTATTTGGAAATTGGTAAGGATGATCATGTTACGATAGACAACACACCCACCAATTTTTACGAAATTCCAAAACTTCTAGGGTGGTCAAAATGATCGTAGCTCATTTTCTCCTTCCGTAGCTCATAGCTCATTGTAACATTCCTCAATATATATACTAGTAATGCCCGTGCCTGTCGGCACGCAAAAGATTTTGAGGGCGGG
>CANTAL010000236.1:295899-381117 GCA_947650365.1 Chamaelirium japonicum
GAATATCATTCTGATCCAATGAGTTCTGAAAAATTAATCATATTTTTTTTTCTGAACAGTTCAATGGACCGCCGAATGGAGGCCGAGCGTGATTTAGATGAGTTCGAAATTAGCAGCTGCACTAACACTAATAAACCTGCAGATTTAGGGCCTACTTCAATCAAAAGAAGAAAAAATCATGCACTAACAAATAAAAAAAGGCTGACCTTGTGATTTAAGGACAAACAAAACTTCCCTATTAATAGAGATCCATGGTTCTAAGTTTTAAATGCAATAGGTCCCACAGCTGGTAAAACATCTTATATACCCTCTATTAACCATCGGTTTCACAACACATAACCCCTAACCCTAATTATATACTCAAAATAGTGAACCATAAACCTAATTAGTGAACCTTAACCCGAACTCTATAATGTAAATTGTGAACCCAAACCTAACCTAATTTCTGAACCCAAACCATTGTAGTTGTTACCATTGTAGCAACATTGGCACTAGCAGCTACATTGATTTTATTTGGGGGAGGATCTCAAGGGTAGTTTTTAACATTAAAAAAAAAAAAAATCATCAAAAACGGTTAGAAGATTATCTCTTCTATGTACAGACCGTTAGACATGATCTTCTTTTAATTATATTCATTTTGTGGACTTAAATGTAAACCAATTCAACCATAGTTACCCGTTAAAAACATCTTAATCAAGGTTCGTAAATCGTGAATCGAATCGTAAATCGTCAGGGGTCCGAATTGAATCAAATCGTAAATTGTAAGATTCACAATATTTAATTAAAATATTAAATAAAAAAAAAATTACAAATGACATATATAAAAAAGATGATTTCATTTATTTTTTCACTTTTCATATACACATGGTATTCTATAAGTAATGACGAAGTTATGGAAGAATTCTGATAAGCGAAGACAAAGTTATCGAAGAATCAAACCTTTGGGGAAAAGAGTTGGAAGAACACCATATATTCTCTTTTGGCCTCAAATCATGTAAAGTAATGTCTTTTTGTCTTCATTAGGGTTTTAAGCTTACAGAAACAAGATGGGCCCACAAAATCCTAAATAAATAGATTTAAAATCACTTTGCAACAGCCCCAAACCCGTCCAATCCATGCAGTCCACCCGCAGACTCGAATCGCACGATTCACCCCTGAATCGTGCGATTCACGATTGAATCGCACGATTCAGGCTGTGAATCGTGCGATTCATGTGTCTAGCAATTCATGACTGCGATTCTTATCAGGAGGGGGCCGATTCGATTTGAATCGTACGATTCATGATCTGAATCGTACGATTTTGACAACAATGATCATAATCACAACAAAACAAACCTAAACATATCATAGTCTTACTTATCTGTTGAGGATGGGCGGCAAAATACACTGAAGATTTTCCTAACCAGAAAGATGAACTGTTTACAAAGTTCAGCTTCTAAATACTAACAAATTGGAGCTCCAAAAAATTCCAGCCTCCCCTCCCCAACTATGCTTTAACCTTTCAAGCGTGCAATAAGCTCATCCTGCACGAGGGAAGTTAGTCAATTTTCCGTAAGTATTTAGATAATGATGAACTGGACTGATTCTTCATTCATTCAAGAAATAAGTTGCTGACTCTTAGTGCAGCATAGAGAACCTTACCTTTCTCCCGTTCTGTGAGAGCCCTCTCTGCTTCAAAAATGCACGCAAACGCTCTACAGTCATAGTCTGCAGTACTATCTTCTCAGAAAAGCCAGTACTCGGTCGCTCTGTAATTCCCAAAAACTGAAACATTAGAATCTGAAAATGAAGCAAACAATGCTAGATGCAGCAGATATGCTTATGGTCTCTGTTACCAAAATCTCCGATTTTTTTTAATAAGTCACGATTAAAACACAACTTATTCAGTAAATGTTCGCTACACGACTCTTACCCGATTGTTTTTTGAAAAAAGTCATGATTTGGTGAGAAAATCATGATTTTCACATTTTAATCCCGACTTGCGTGTTTTAATCCCGTCATATATGCTCAAAAAACATGTTATACCATCTTATATATAAATATATTTCAAAATTCGACCGTTTGTTTCTCTGCTCTTCATCGACTTTCCTGACTTTTTTCCTATTTTTCCGACTTCTCCCCCTAACCGATTTTTTACTAACTTCCAACTTGGTAACTATGCTTATGGTGGGAGTGCCTGCAAAAATGTGTGAATACTTGTATACAAATATATTCCTTAGATGCATCATATTTTATTCCCACACAAATCGCTGACAGCAGGTAAATATAGTCTCCTATACTTAGGGGTGTGCATCGGTTCAAAACCAACTTATTTAGGCAAAACCCAAACCGATCCAACCTTGGTCGGTTTTGAGGATTTCCAATCCAATCCAAACCGAATTGAGATTGGAATCCAATCCAATTCAATTAAAGTCGATTTGGATTGGATTGGATGGTCGGTTTGGCCTTTGACTTATATGCATGTTGGGCTTTTTTTCCCTTCTATTAGAACCTAGTTTTAACTTTAAAAATGATAATTGTTGTTAAAATAGTAGGCCTAAATAAGATTTATAACTGATTTTAAGTAATCCTACAGTATTGCAAAGGTTGTTGGTAGCAAGGGTATATGAGGACATATGGTATATTTAATAAAGAATTATACGTATATACATATGTCGGTTCGGTTCGGTTTAGGACGGTTTTAAATTTACAAATCCGTCAATCGATCCAATCATGTCGGTTTTTTAAAAACCCAATCCAATCTGATCCATTGAAGTGTGTCAAAACCGATTAAAATCGATTGGTTTGGTTTGGTTTGGTTTAGTCGGTTTGGTTTGGATCTTGCACACCCCTACATATACTAGTACAATCAAAGGTCTAGGCTCAGTAGGCTGCAACCGAGGTTGTGATAGTCAAGGTAGTGGAAGGTTCAACTGGGTTTCTAGAATACCCGGATGGCCTGATCGTTGCGGCGCCACGTGAGAGCAGCAACCGTGGTAGCAGTCGCAGCAGAAGACGTGGCACTGCTAGTGACAGAGGAGGAGCCGGAGGAGGCAGCTGGAGAAGGATCATCGCCGATGATGTGACCCCAAAGATCGCGACTGGAGAACGCAGCCTCGACGGTGAGCGACCAATCAGGCCAGTCGCTGATCGAGGACAACTGAAAGGTGACCGCCTTCAGTGGTGGAGAGATCGCAACGACTGACGGCACTGTAGGAGACGCCATGGAGGAAACTCAAAGGAGAGGGGAACCGGAAGAGGGCTTGCGGGTGGTGGGGAGAGGTAAGGGGGCTGGGGGGGCCTGTCGGGCGGAGGGAGGGGTGATCGGAGGGAGGAGAGAGGCCGGGGGGGGGGGGGGGCTGTCGGGCAGAGGAGAGTGGTCGGGGGGGGGGGGGGGAGGGGTCGGGAGGGGTGATCGGAGGGAGGAGAGAGGGCGGGGGTGCTGTCGGGCAGAGGAGAGTGGTCGGGGGGGGGGGGGGGGGGGGGGGCGGCGGGAGGGGCTGGGTGGGGGCCTGTCATGCGTCGGGAGGGGCTGGGGGGGCCTGTCGGGCAGAGGAGGGGGCCGGAGGGCTAGGGGGGCCTGGTGGGCGAAGGGAGAGCCGGAGGTGGGCTGCCGGGTGGAGGAGAGGCCGGAGGGTGGGCTGCCAGGTGGAGGTGGAGACCGGAGGTGGCTGCCGTCGTCGCCATCGTCGCGCGAGAAACCCTAGAGCTCTGATACCATGTTAGGAGATGACGCTAGGGTTTGGAGATAATGGAATGAATCTCATTGAAGGACTGAAGCCCAATATATAGGTACATGTATACACATAGAACCCACCCGACTGTACATAGAACCCGACCCGGTATATACATTAACATAATGCATGGAAAAGAATTTGAGTTTGAATGATAAGATTTGGCAAACGAGGTTGGAAAAGCTTTAGTACATTAGGATTGAATGTATGGTTGGTTTTAAGGTCCCTACATACACATCTTAGCTTGTGTGTGGTGATGCATCTTCAGATCTAGAAGAGGTGGTTGATAGATGGATCCGGAACTGGAAGGATGATGTAGTCAAAATAGGCATCTAGTAACAAAGCTCTTTTGTATTTTAGTTTGTTTGATATTAACAAAATTAATTTGACCTCCGAACAAAAAAATTTAGTACACCGTCCATGCCATATAACTTTCCCACTACAATTTTAACCTTGATAGTACACTTCTAATCAGATCTTTTTTGCATACAGACTCCAGAAACTTACGAATTAACATAAAAACCCATCTCAAATGATTAGTTGCATATAAACCCTTGTAAAAGCTTACCAATTGTGCACATAAGCTGCTCTATCCCACCACTTTGTTGCAATTAACCAAGGTCCAATTAAGTTTTTAAATGGGGCGTGACATATTTGCCCCTGGATATAAATACTTGATCTACTTGAGTCGGAAGGAACTCATAGTTTTTTACGATATCCACCAGTCTACCATGTCTCATTTTAGCCTTCACTAACACCACAGCATCCAAACAATGGGTTGGGTTGGGGTCGGTTTCTACCATGTCTCACTTTGGCCTTCACTGACACCACAGCATCCAAACATGCAGCCACAGCATCCAAACAGTAGGGTTGGGATGGGTTTTCCCCAGGCTACTATGTCTCATTTTGGCCTTCACTGGCACCACAGCATTTGGAAGGGTACTACACCAATTTGGTAAAGTGAGAGGTTTATATGTAAATAGGAAAAAGTGTGGGGGGGGGGGGGGGGGGGGGGGGGGTGGGGGGGTTTATATGAGAAATTAAATTACCTGACTGCTAGAAAATACTGTTAACCAGTAAATGTGAATACTCCATTAAAAAAAGCGCTAAATCTCTAGATATATAAACCTCTATAAACTTCCACATCTAACTTATATACTTTAAACCCTGGCTGTATCAGCTTCCAAACCCATGTCCCGCATCAATGATGCTCCACAAAGTTTTCGTTGTATATAGTGTAGTGTAATTAATGGATAGAGGTCACTTAGAAAGTTTGTTTCTTGCTTTTTGAGAAGCACCTAGCCTTCAATACTTATTTTTAAAAATAATTATTTAAAAAAAAAACTTATTTTCTCAAAAAAAAAACTTATTTTTAAAAAAAAGTATCTCCCATATCTACTCAAGCAATAAGACAGTGGATTTTACTTCTCTTGTATTTGTTCTCACTATTTCCATAAATTTGGGATGTCACCAGCAATAATATTACAGATGTGAAACGGCGAAGGAGCACAAATAGAAAACATAAGTTAACATGTTGCTAAATTAGGACACAAACAATAATAATAAAAAGAAACAATAATAATGAGAGAGAGAGAGAGCAATAACTAAATCAACATTCATTGATAATATTATAAACAATGATGTTTCTACATCCTTTAAACAAAAGAACACTGTGGCCTCATACCTTGCTCAGTACTGCCAGAAGCACGCACTGGCGGCCGGTGTTGGCTCTTTTAGCTGGAGTCCTTGATGGGGACATCGAGCAGCGCCCATGGCACGTGTACCAGCGCAGGAGGCGCCACCTGAGCCTATGGCTCTGATCAGACAGTCGGCACCATCATGGATGTTTTCATTTGTTTTTATTTTTTTTGCATTGTGTTATTTAGTCCCACCTCGACTTCCAGGGACTTTCGTTTGTTATCGCAGGCCTTTATATAGGCCTGCCCATGGATCATGTAATGGCACTGAAGAATGAAATAAAATTTTGTTTTCCTCTACATGCTTGTTGAGAGAAACCAGGGTGAGGTGTGTGAAACCCCAATCCCAACCCTAGGCGTGTGAAACCCTAGGTGGGTACTAGGCGTGTGAAACCCTAGCCCAACCTTACCTCATCCCCTCCCCTAGTCCACCGGCCCCATTCTCTCTCTCTCTCTCCCTCTCTCCCGCGAGCCATCCCCGATCCCCTCCCTCCTCTCCCACCCGACCGGCCCGGCCCCACCTGTGCCGTCCTCCCACCCCGATCCCCTCCCTCTTCTCCCACCCGACCGGCCGACCCCGCCCGTGCCAGCCCCCGGCCCCGGCCCGCCTCCCGGTGCCGCCAACCACCCCGCGCCCCTCCCTCCTCTCTCCCGACCCGCCCAACCCGCATCCCCTCCCTGTAGCCAACCGAACCCCCTCCCCTTGCCACCCGATTCCCTCCTCCCCCCCCCTGTGCTGCCGTCCGCCCCGACCCGATTCCCACCCGCCTCCTTGCCCCCGCGCCTAGCCACCGCCACCTCTTCCCTCTCTGCCCCGACTCAGCCCGCCCCTCTCCCTGTGCTGCGGCCCAACCCGACCCGACCCCTCCCCCCCTGCCCTTTTCCCTTTCTCCCTTCCACATCCAACCCGACCCGACCCGACCTCCCTCACCTTGAGCCCGCACTCTCAATACACTCCCCCCAGGCTCGCAAAGCTGACCCGGACGCAGATCATGGCATGAACTCGGACACAGACGGGTACCTCGACATCAACCCCCCCTCCTCGATTCCTATATCGACGAAGGAAGAGCGTGGAGGAATAGTTGGAGCGCATTACCAGCATCGTTGACTGTGACGCCTGCGGTCCCGCAACACCGTCATCTCCTCGGTATGGACATTCCTACCCAGCAAGGTACGTCCGTGTTCCATCAATTGAGTCTCTAGGGTATTATCAACTGCTCATTGCTGTCCCCTGTCGAGAGATTGAGTGTTCATTCCTGCCCGGTAGGTTACTAGTATTTGGTATTGCGGGACGGACTCTTGCCGTTTAATTTAAGCATTATTCATTGTAATTCTTAGAACTGAGATTGAACTGCTTGATGCGAGTAGTTTCTTTTAAAACCCATTATTCCCTGCTGACGGCTTGAATAACATTTCCTACCTGAAACTTTTAATTCATAGCGAAACACTGCTAGTACAATTAAACTACTGATTTTCTGTCCACCTGCATTGTTTCGCATCATTTTGGTATCAGAGCATGGTTGTAGGTAGGAACCGTCAGTTGTGTTGCATACTTGCATCTAGGAAAATTTTCTTTTAGTTATTGCATTTGATTGCCTTATTTAAAAAAAAAAAAAATCAGCACGCATCATGTTGCATGTGAGTTTGTCTTTGCATGCTAACCCGTAAAGGTAGGTCCTATCTATTTGGAGAGTCTAGTGAGTCTGACAGTTACAATATGGATTCCGAGGTCTTAACTAGGGCACTTGTCAAGTTAGCCCAAGGAATAGCAACTATGAACCAGAACCTCACCGCTTGTCAGCGTGACACCAATGCCCGTTTTGACCGTCTGGACCAAGCTCCACCTCTAGCTCCACCACCCCTAGACCCTCAAGATTTTCGGCCACCTTGGCAGAACAATCAAGACCCGGATGAACAGTATCTTCGGAGCATCAGGTTAGAGGTGCCCTCTTTCGATGGCAGGCACGATCCCCAATTCTTTTTGGACTGGCTCCAGTCCATGGAGCGATACTTTGCCTGGTATCCTTTAACCGAACCGCAAAAAGTGTAATTCGCTGCCATGAAGCTTAGTGGACTTGCCAGCCAATACTGGACTAATGTAGAAGCCTTGAGAGCCGCCAAAACTCAGGACCCCATTGATACTTGGGTCGCCATGAAGAATGAGCTAAAGGGCAAGTATGTGCCCCCATCATATCGAGCCCACCTATTGGACCAATGGTACCAATTCACCCAAGGCAACAAATCAGCCAGGGACTATGTCACCAAATTCGACGAGTTCCTAAATCGCTGCAAGGTCCTCGGAACAGAAACCCCTGCCCAGGTCCTGGCACGTTTTCGATCAGGTTTAAGAGAAGACCTGAGGAGTGAGCTCCTTACCCGAGATGTTACAGAGTTGGAAAGAGCCTATGCCTTAGTTCAGAACCTCGATAGCATTAGGTCCAACCATTTCCATCGGGATCAATATTCCCAAAGCAAAGTCCCTCGGCCCTTCTCGGACAACTACCTGAGTCAGCCCCACCCCAACGAATCCCAACCAAGAGCCAACTCCACCAGTCGAAGCAATGAGAAAGACTTCGCCAAAGTAAGTCCCCTCATCATGTGTTGTAAATGCCAAGGCGACGGACATGTGGCCGCAAACTGTGCAAGTCATGTCAAAGTCAACATTATTGATGGCAATCTCATTGAAGTGATAGAGTCCAGAGAGGCAGAATTCGTCTATCAAGCTGAAGAAGAAGATGGAGACTTTGATGATGATGACGAAGCCATCTTGAGTTCCCTTAGACAGATGTCATCTCCCTCCATGTCAGTTGTTAGGTGCACCTTGTCTCAACCCAAGGATCAAGATAACTGGAGACGTACTGACATTTCCCACACGTTCATAAAGATTGGGGATAAAAACTGTAAGGTCATCGTTGATTACGGTAGTTGCACCAATACCGTGTCATCAACCGTGATCTCTAAGACTTGCCTCAAGGCCGTCCCCCACCCTCGACCCTATCAGGTCCCCTGGATCAATTCGACCACCATGGAAATCAAGCAACGAAGCCTTCTCCCCATAAACTTCGATATCTACCTGGACAAAATATGGTGTGATATTTTGACCATGGATGCGGATCAAGTCATTCTGGGACGACCTTGTCTGTTTGACAATAATGTTCTTATTTATGGTCGTCCAAACATGTGCCTATTTGAGCATGAGGACAAGAAGGTCAAACTGGGTCCCTCCCAACCAAAGAGTAATCCGGCCAAACAACAATCAACCATAGCTAAGAAGATTTTCAAGGAGCATGATTCGGTCCTAATCTTCGTAGACCGATTCGCTGAGGTGACCCATCTCCTCCCTTGTTCCAAGATGCCCGATGGCGTCCTGAAGTTACACGGATTGCCTGAAATTATGCCCAACAAGGATGTCAAGATCACCAGTTTCTGTTGGAAAATCTCATGGCACAAGCTGGGCACCAGGCTCCAGTTCTTCACTACCTTCCAGTCCCAGACCGATGACCAGACTGAAGTTGTCAATAGGAGTCCGGAAAACCTTGTACGTACCTTGATGGGTGAACACGTTAAGACTTGGGATCTGAAACTGTCAGTAGCCGAGTTTGCATATAATACATCTGTCAATAGGTCCACCGGTGTGAGTCCTCATGAAGTCGTGCATGGGTTCAAACCTAGGCAACCAATCGATCTTATTCCCATATCTGAGCATCATAGAATTTCCGAGTCGGCATCTGCTTTTGCATCTCATGTGCATGAACTACATAAGGAAATCAGTAAGAAAATTGAACAGAGCAATGCGAGCTATAAATTAAGGGCCAATGCCCGGAAGCGAGTTCAGACTTTCAGTATGGGAGATTATGTGATGGTCCGGATTCGTCTGGAACAGCTTCCTTCGGGAGCCGTTAAGAACCTACATACGCGCAGTGCGGGTCCTTTTCGGGTTCTAAAAGATATAAATGATAATGCTTATTTTATTATATTACCCGAGGGTTTTGGCATCAGTCCCACCTTCAATATTAAAGATCTAGTGACTTATAATGGCCCATATTTTAACCTGGAAATCCGCTGATAGTTGAGCCTACCCTGGACCCTGCCCCTGAGTGCCCCCCCTACCCCCACTCCCAGAAATATCCCCACTATATACAGCAAAAGGCATTGATAATATTCTGGATGACGAGATTGTCTCGGCAAGATGACAGTGGAATCCGGCGGTACCTGGTTCGCTGGAAAGGAAGGCCCCATTCTGAGGACGCTTGGAGTGAGCATCAGGGACCCCAGCAGATGGACCCAGACCTGCTGGAGCTATACGAGAGCCGCACCGAGCCTTACTCGACGGAGTCGAGCTCTCTCCCACCCCGGGAAAATGATGGGGACATCGAGCAGCGCCCATGGCACGTGTACCAGCGCAGGAGGCGCCACTTGAGCCTATGGCTCTGATCAGACAGTCGGCACCATCATGGATGTTTTCATTTGTTTTTATTTTTTTTGCATTGTGTTATTTAGTCCCACCTCGACTTCCAGGGACTTTCGTTTGTTATCGCAGGCCTTTATATAGGCCTGCCCATGGATCATGTAATGGCACTGAAGAATGAAATAAAATTTTGTTTTCCTCTACATGCTTGTTGAGAGAAACCAGGGTGAGGTGTGTGAAACCCCAATCCCAACCCTAGGCGTGTGAAACCCTAGGTGGGTACTAGGCGTGTGAAACCCTAGCCCAACCCTTACCTCATCCCCTCCCCTAGTCCACCGGCCCCATTCTCTCTCTCTCTCCCGCGAGCCATCCCTGATCCCCTCCCTCCTCTCCCACCCGACCGGCCCGGCCCCACCTGTGCCGTCCTCCCACCCCGATCCCCTCCCTCTTCTCCCACCTGACCGGCCGACCCCGCCCGTGCCAGCCCCCGGCCCCGGCCCGCCTCCCGGTGCCGCCAACCACCCCGCGCCCCTCCCTCCTCTCTCCCCGACCCGCCCAACCCCCATCCCCTCCCTGTAGCCAACCGAACCCCCTCCCCTTGCCACCCGATTCCCTCCTCCCCCCCCCCCTGTGCTGCCGTCCGCCCCGACCCGATTCCCACCCGCCTCCTTGCCCCCGCGCCTAGCCACCGCCACCTCTTCCCTCTCTCCCCCGACTCAGCCCGCCCCTCTCCCTGTGCTGCGGCCCAACCCGACCCGACCCCTCCCCCCCTGCCCTTTTCCCTCTTTCCCTTCCACATCCAACCCGACCCGACCCGACCTCCCTCACCCTGAGCCCGCACTCTCAATACACTCCCCCCAGGCTCGCAAAGCTGACCCGGACGCAGATCATGGCATGAACTCGGACACAGACGGGTACCTCGACATCAACCCCCCCTCCTCGATTCCTATATCGACGAAGGAAGAGCGTGGAGGAATAGTTGGAGCGCATTACCTGCATCGTTGACTGTGACGCCTGCGGTCCCGCAACACCGTCATCTCCTCGGTATGGACATTCCTACCCAGCAAGGTACGTCCGTGTTCCATCAATTGAGTCTCTAGGGTATTATCAACTGCTCATTGCTGTCCCCTGTCGAGAGATTGAGTGTTCATTCCTGCCCGGTAGGTTACTAGTATTTGGTATTGCGGGACGGACTCTTGCCGTTTAATTTAAGCATTATTCATTGTAATTCTTAGAACTGAGATTGAACTGCTTGATGCGAGTAGTTTCTTTTAAAACCCATTATTCCCTGCTGACGGCTTGAATAACATTTCCTACCTGAAACTTTTAATTCATAGCGAAACACTGCTAGTACAATTAAACTACTGATTTCCTGTCCACCTGCATTGTTTCGCATCAGTCCTGCTTCTTGCTCTTACAGCAGGTCTGGCAAACGTAAAGACATAACATCAGATAAAAATGAACCCAGAAGTAAGTGTATAGTGAAGCACTGAAGCAGATAGCAACATATATTATCATGCCAGCTTGGAAGTATATATATCCCTCAAAATTTTAAACCACTAGTAGCAATCCTGCATGCAATAAAGCTAAAAACTAAAAACTACATGGGATCCCTGCCAAGAAGAAGAATGAGTTGTCCGTCCAATAATAGTTACATGACAGTGATCCAATACATCCAACGAGAAGGACAAACATGGCTTATTCAGAAAATAACTTACCATAAAAGTTCAAACTCATTATGAGAGATCGACTTAACTCCCAATTAACCCATAACGACTCCTGAAATAAACCCAGGTCCCAGACTCCCAAAGACATTCAAGAATACGTACAACTTACTTAATGAAGTTCACAAATTACCAATATCCAAACACTTCACTATTTCATTTTATACTCTCTTGACTACGAGAGAAGTACAAAGACATACATGTTACCTGGAAAAGAAGCTTTGTATCAAAAGCATAAAGCATAGCATTGCTCTTCTCACTGGGAAAATTTTCGAAAAAGTTATGTAACGTGGTATTATCAAAGTAGAAAGAATAAAATAGTATTATTAAAGAATTGTATGTATAACCTTGTTAATGTATAGAGATGGGTCGGGTTACATGTACAGTCGGGTCGGGTTGTATGGTCATACATGTACATATATATTGGGCTTGAGTCCCTCAATAGAGAGCATTCCATTCCTCTCCAAACCCTAGCCGTCATCTCCTAACATGGTATCAGAGCTCTAGAATTCTCCTGCGCGGCGACGTCGACGACGGTCTTCCCCCTCCGGCAGCATCTCCCCTCCGAACTCCCTTCACCCGATCGGCCTCCCTCCTCCCTTCACCCGATCAGCCCCCGGCCCCCCTTCCGCCACCCTACAGCCCCCGGCCCCCCTTCCGCCACCCTACAGCCCTCCGGCCCCCCCTTCCGCCGCCCGACAGCCCCCGGCCCCCCCTCCTCCACTCCTCCGGCCCCCCTTTCGCCGCCCGACAGCCCCCGACCCCCCTCCTCCACTCCTCCGGCCCCCCTTCCGCCACCCGACAGACCTCCCGACCCCCTTTCCTCCCCCCGACCGGCCCTCCCACCCCTTCCCTCAGCCCACCCGCCCCCTTCCCTTCGCCCGATAACCTCTCCCGGTTCCCCCCTTCTGTTGAGGCTCCTCCATGGCTTCTCCTGTCGTGCCGTCCGTTGTTGCGATCTCTCCACCGCTGAAGGCGGTCGCCTTTCAGCTGTCATCGGCCAGCGACTGGCCTGATTGGTCACTCACCGTCGAGGCTGCGCTCTCCAATCGTGATCTGTGGGGTCACATCACCGACGATGATCCTACTCCAGCTGTCCTCTTCGGCTCCTCCTCTGTCACCAGCAGTGCCGCGTCCTCTGCTGCGACTGCTACTGTCCTGACTACTCTCACTGCTGTCACAGCTGCCGCTCTCACGTGGCGACGTCACGATCAGGCCATCCGGGCCTATCTCCTAGACTTTGTTGCTCGTCCGCTCCTTGCTCCCATCGGCCGCCTTCCTACAGCGCGCGCGATGTGGGAGTATCTCCAGGACCAGTTTCTCCCGCGCGGTGGCGCACGCCGGCATCAGCTTATCTATGACTCGCAGTCTGCACGTCAGGGGGAGCGCAAGATTTAGGACTTCTTCAATCAGATGAGTGCATACTGGCATGAGCTGGACTCCCTGATCCCGGAGCGGTGTGCTTGCCCCCGCTCTCGGGACTTCCAGCGCTACCTCGATGAGGGCCACCTGCACCAGTTCTTGGCAGCTCTTCGGCCGGACTTTGCTCTCATCGCTGCTCAACTCCTGTACCGTGAGCCACTCCCTCGGCTAGAGGATGCTCTACTCGCCTTGGTTGATGAGGAGACCCACCTTCAGACTCAGGGCGCTCGTCCTCCTCCACTTGCTCCTAGCTCCGACACTGTCCTGGCGGCCGGGTTCTCCGATGAGGCTATCTTCTGTCACTACTACAAGGAGCCCGGACACATGAAGCGCGAATGCCCTACACGTCCTCCACGCAACCCCCGCTGGGGTCCGGATGAGAGAGCCCTACGCTGGGCTTCGACTTCCTGCGACGATCGACACGGCGGTCGAGGTGGATAGAGCCGTGGACGTGGTTCGTCCTCCTTCCGCCACTTTGGTGGTACAGCGGCTACTGTAGAGGCCTCGACGCTCCCCACTGCTACCACAACACCTTCTCAGCCTGAGCCGGACTGTCTTCAGCACCTCGAGGAGCTCCTTCTTCGCCACCTAGCCTCTACCGGATCCGCGACTGCTCACGGCTTGTCTGCCACCTCTGGTACTATTGCTCCATGGATCTTTGATTCGGGTGCCTCCTGTCACCTCACCTTTGACTCCACTGTCCTCACGGACTGTTCTCCCACTACCACCCACCAGGAGGTTCGCACTGCGGATGGGACTCTCGTCCCTATTCCGCAATGTGGATCCATCACTACCACCTCTGACCCTTCTGGTCGCCTGACCCTACCCCATGTCCCTCATGCCCTTCGTCTTAACATTAATCTGATCTCTATCAGTTCTCTTTGCGACTCTGGCCTGACTGTCACCTTCACCCCTTCTGTTTGTGTTGTGCAGGATTCGCGGACGGGTCAGAGGATTGGGCTGGGCCGTAGAGCAGGAGGACTTTACTAGCTGGACCATCTACATGTGTCTTCCGTTCCTGTTGCGTCTGTCATGTCTGTTACTTCTGATACCGACATGTGGCACAGAAGGTTAGGTCATATATCGAGTGATTGACTCAAAAGCGTATTCCGTTCGGGCGCTTTGGGTCGAGCGTCCTTCTCCCCCCTCTCTGTTTGTACGGGTTGTAGAATGGCAAAGCATCTAGCTCTTCCATTCTCTGCTAGTGCTTCCCAATCTGATGCTTTATTTGATTTAGTATATTCGGACATTTGGGGTCCTGCTCCTGTTGAATCTATTTCGGGTTACATATATTATGTGTGTTTTATCGATGACTATTCTAGGTGCACCTGGGTTTATCTTATGTGTCATCGATCTGAAGTCCCTCACGTCTTTAGGAGATTCACCACTATGATACACACTCAGTTTGGTCGGCGCATTAAGACCTTTCGGTCTGATTGTGACAAAGAGTATCTCTTCTCTGAGATGCGTGAGATTCTTCAGTCTCACGGCACTCTTCACCAGCAGTCCTGTCCACACACCCATAAGCAGAACAGCATTGCCGAACGCAAGCATCGTCATGTCCTTGAGACTGCACGAGCCTTGCTTCTCTCTGCGTCTGTTCCTCACTCCTACTGGGCTGAAGCTGTCATGACGGCTGTCCACCTCATCAATATCACTCCGTTGTCTGCTTTGTCCGGTGCCACCCCATATGAGCGCCTCCACTCCAGCCCACCTGACTACTCTCTTCTTCGTACGTTTGGCTGCACGTGCTTCGTTCTTCTTCCTCCCCATGAGCGCACCAAACTCTCTGCGAGGTCTGTTAGGTGTGTTCACTTGGGGCTTAGTCGGGAGCACAAGGGGTATCGGTGTTACGATCCCTTGGCTCACCGGATCCGTGTCTCCCGTTTCATATTTTCTTTGTTGAGGATGTCCCGTACTTTTTCCCTGAGTCTCGGGATCTTTCCTTGCCTCCTGCGTCACCCTCCTCGCCTTCATCACATCTCCACATCCCCGTTCTACCCCCGTTTTCTGTTGTCCCATCCATGCCTACTCCACCTCCATCTTCCCTGCCACCTCCACCACCACCATCATCACCTCCTCCGTCTTCCTCGACACCTTCACCACCACCTGTTACTTGTGTCTATGTTCGTCGGTCTGCAGCTCCTCCTCCAGAGTCAGTTCACACTGGTACTTCCTCGCCTGATGCTGATGCCCCCTCCTCCCCGGTTGTGGGTCCTGCTCCTGTTCGGCGCTACCCAGCACGCGAACATCACCCTCCTGACAGATATGACTACTCTCCTGACAGGTTTGGCTACTCTGCCTTTCCTACTGACTCTCCTGCTTCCTCTGGCTACTCTGCTATTGCCTCCTATTCGCCATCTTATCAGGCTTTTCTTACTGCTATACACACCCACCGGGAGCCCTAATCGTACCGTGAGGCAGCTTTATATCCAGAGTGGCAGCAGGCCATGTCAGTTGAGCTTGAGGCTTTTCAGCGGACCCAGACATGGGATTTGGTGCCTTGTCCCTCAGGTGTGGTGCCTGTTAGCTGCAAGTGGATATTCAAGGTCAAGACTCGACCTGACGGATCCATTGAGCGGCACAAGGCTCGCCTCGTTGCCCGTGGCTTCTCCCAGGAGTATGGGATTGATTACGAGGAGACGTTTGTTCCAGTTGCTCGGATGACTACTGTGCGCACCCTCTTAGCTGTGGCAGCTGCTCGAGGGTGGCCTCTCCATCAGATGGATGTCACCAATGCGTTTCTCCACGGTGACCTCTCCGAGGAAGTCTACATGGCTCCTCCTCCGGGCGTTTTAGTTCCTCCAGGGCACGTGTGTCGTTTGCGCCGAGCCATCTATGGGCTCAAGCAGGCCCCTCGTGCCTGGTTTGAGCGATTCCACAGTGCAGTCCTGGCCGCCGGGTTTGTTGAGTGTCACTCCGACTATGCCCTGTTCACTCGCTCCTCCAGTCAGGGTATTGCAGTTCTTCTTCTTTATGTGGATGATATGATCATCACTGGGGATGACAATGCCACCATAGCATCCTTTCAGCGTCACCTCCAGAGTCAGTTTGAGATGAAAGATCTAGGCTCTCTTCGCTACTTTTTGGGCCTCGAGATTGCCCGGTCAGCTCGTAGTCTGTTGGTCTCCCAGCAAAAGTACATCTCCGACATCTTTGCTAATACTGCTCTTACTGACTCTCGCACTGCTGACACACCCATGGAGCTCAATTTGAAGCTTTTAGCTACAGATGGTGAGCCGCTCCAGGATGTCTCCCGCTACCAGAGGCTGGTTGGGATGCTCGTCTATCTCACTATGACCCGGCCAAACATTGTCGATGCTGTTGGCATTGTCAGTCAGTTTCTTCAGGCTCCACGTTCAGTTCACTATGCAGCTGTCCTTCGGATTATCCACTACCTCCGAAGCACCGTCACCCGTTCACTACTGTTTCCCTCCACCTCTCCATTGGTACTGCGTGCCTACTCCGATGCAGATTGGGCAGGAGATGTAGCCACTCGCCGCTCTACTACAGGATACTGTGTGTTTCTGGGTGATTCGCTTATTTCGTGGTGCATCAAGAAATAGGAGTCTGTTGCTCGCTCCAGCACCGAAGTCGAATACAGGACTATGGCTTCCACCACCGTAGAGATTGTCCGGCTTCGTCGCCTTCTGCTCGACTTGGGAGTTGTGATATCCGGGCCCACGCCTCTCTTCTGTGACAACCGGAGTGCTATTCAGATTGCTAGCAACCCGGTATTCCACGAGCGAACAAAACATATTGAGGTTGATTGTCATTTTGTTCGCCAGGAGTTTCTCGACCACACCATCTCCTTGCCATTCATTTCATCATCGGAGCAGACTGCTGATTTTCTGACAAAGCCCCTTACGATTGCTCGCTTCCGGCACTTTATCGGCAAACTCTCGTTTCATGATCCACCGTGAGTTTGAGGGGGAGTGTTAATGTATAGAGATGGGTCGGGTTACATGTACAGTTGGGTCGGGTTGTATGGTCATACATGTACATATATATTGGGCTTGAGTCTCTCAATAGAGAGCATTCCATTCCTCTCCAAACCCTAGCCGTCATCTCCTAACAAACCTGAAGTTCCCCAAGGAGGGGATCCAATAGAGAGTTTCCCGAAGTACGGAGGGAATGTTCGACCTAATAAAATTTTCGCACACGACCGATTGCCTTTGCGGCACAATGCAGACAAAATGATGGATTACTCTTTTAAATCTTCTTATGTTCGCTTGCTCACTAGGACGCAAATTACATGCTCAAGGGTTTAAACATTCAAGCTAAAGCAATAAAGTAAAAAACACAACGATATTTTCATGTGGAAATCCCGAAGGAAAAAAAACCACGCCAGGACGGATACGAAGGTGCAAATGATCCACTAGAAAAGGTGACAGTATAAGTGTTCAGAGTGTTATCCCAGTAGATCTGCAGCGATTCACAGCCCAACCCGGACGAACCCATGAACATGCGTTCCACTGTGTTTCTCGGCTTAATGCTCCACGACCGTCCCTCACAATCCTTTGTAACCTCATTTACTTGAACAGCTTGTCCTTCCCACCTCGGTCTCCTAACCACCGCTAACTTCAACACCCAACTTACAAATGCATATTGCAAGCACCAGATGATGATATATCAAGTACCCTCTAGATATCGAGACAGGAGAGGAGATGGCTCAATATTGACAGATGGTCTTAGATTCGAGATGGGCCCAGCGGGAGCGAGTTGAGAAAGACTAAATGTCGGTGCAGTTTGGACCCAGCAGCAGTGGCAGTGGACTTGATCCGTCAATCGGAGGTTACAATGGTGCTGGTGTGTCAGGGGCTACTGATGATGAGTTCATATGGACGACGAGTGAATAAGAGTTGACTGGGACAAACGATGATAAATGATTTTGTCTTATTCGTGAATAAACAATATAAATTTATATAAATAATTGAAGCTTTGGTGTGATTTTTCTCCAACCAATCCAAGTAAATATGCATGCATAACAAAAAAAGGCTTTAATTTAAAATTTCAGAAAAAATCTAATAAAATACTCTGATTAGGGCAATTTTGATCTTTTTTTTTTCTCTTCACTATTTCTGTCGAAATTTTTGTTTCGACCAAGACTGAAACCAGACACAAAATCAAAATTTCAAACCATGGTTGAGAGTGCATCATTTCGTGTCTAGCTTCGATCCTAGCTGAAACCAAAATTTCGACCAAAATTTTAAAATTTTGACTGAAATTGTAGAAAAAAATTTCGAAATTGCCATAAAGGGGAGTATTTTGCTAGAATTTTACTGAAATTTTAAATTAAAGCCTTTTATTGTCTTGCATGCATATTTACTTGAATTGTTTGAAGAAAACTCACACCAAAGCTTTAATTATTTATATAAATTTACATTGTTTACTCACGAATAAGATAAAATCATTTATCATCGCTCGTCCAAGTCAACTCTTCTTCACTCGTCGTCCATCTGAACTCATCATTATTAGTCCCTGACACACCAGCACCACGGTAACCTCCGACTGACGAACCAGATCCACTGCCGATGCCGCTGTGTCCAAACTGCGCCGGCATCTAGTCTCTCTCAACTTGCTTCCACTGGGTCCATCTCGAATCTAAGACCATATGTTGATATTGAGCCATCTCCTCTCCTGTCTTGATATCTGTAGGGTACTCGATATATCTGATTCTGAACGACCCGTGGTCAATGGATTATGGATTCGTCCCTTCTTCATCGGTGGCTTGGGTGTCCGATTCTAAACTTCTTCGTATTCTCCGCTCCTTAATAAATGGCGACTTTGTAACACATGATGGTACCTAGACTTGGTTCGTATCAGCCGGTATCAATTCGTATTGGTCCGTATCGGCTAATCAGCCTAGTATCGGTCGATGCGGTCGAGTCATATCGGCTAGGATCAATGTTTATTTTTAATTTTTTTTCCAAATAATGACTGAAGCTGGTATTAGCCCGCGTCGGCCGATATCGAGTCAACTCAGCTTGAGTTGACTCGGTTTGGTCTAGGACGATATAGTGACCGATTCCCTATTTTAAAAACTTGGTCTGGAGGAGCATACACAATGTCAGCAACATACATGAGGTAAATTTTGACCAACTAAGATTCACGACATTGGTGAAGAATGTGCATATATTCGTATCAACGGACTCCACCATAGAGATTTTGGGGACAGTGTAATGCCCCAATATTGTGGAGTTCATTTTTAGAGTAATGATAATCGTTAGGATGTTGCTTTGTAACCAAGAAAGTATGGTCAACCAGTTGAGTGGTTTAAGTATTCTCGAGATGGAATAGGAGATTACCATCTCTTCCATCTTTGTCACCTCCAACAACCTTGATCCTTGCACTTATACTACAAAGATAAGGTGAAAACAAGTGCAATTGCTATAATTGTTCAATTTTGGGGAAGAGTTTGCCTTGCATGCATACACTTTCTAGAGGAATATTTAGCTATGCAAGCAAATGTGAAGAACGATGTTATACTATGCCGGTCATTACGCTCATGAAGTGTGTCGGAGTTAGAGCCTACTCGTCATTAGCCTTTCATTGAGTCCAAGTCTACTATACACTGTACTACAATCAACAGGATTAATGCACAGCTCCGTGGGCGACCTTCAGTACTCACGAGTTACATGACAGTGATCCAATACATCCAACGAGAAGGACAAACATGGCTTATTCAGAAAATAACTTACCATAAAAGTTCAAACTCATTATGAGAGACTTAACTCCCAATTAACCCATAATGACTCCTGAAATAAACCCAGGTCCCAGACTCCCAAAGACATTCGAGAATACGTACAATATACTTAATGAAGTTCACAAATTACCAATATCCAAACACTTCACTATTTCATTTTATACTCTCTTGACTACGAGAGAAGTACAAAGACATACATGTTACCTGGAAAAGAAGCTTTGTATCAAAAGCATAAAGCATAGCATTGCTCTTCTCACTGGGAAAATTTTCGAAAAAGTTATGTAAGGTGGTATTATCAAAGTAGAAAGAATAAAATAGTATTATTAAAGAATTGTATGTATAACCTGAAGTTCCCCAAGGAGGGGATCCAATAGAGAGTTTCCCGAAGTACAGAGGGAATGTTCGACCTAATAAAATTTTCACACACGACCGATTGCCTTTGAGGCACAATGCAGACAAGCCGATGGATTACTCTTTTAAATCTTTTTATGTTCGCTTGCTCACTTGCCCTTTTAAGATTCTCGTTTAGATGCAAAGGAAGATGCTTTGCTCTGCTTTCCTCTCAAGGCTTAAGCAAAGGGGAGGACCTTGGACACAAATTACATGCTCAAGGATTTAAACATTCAAGCTAAAACAATAAAGTAAAGAACACAACGATATTTTCACGTGGAAATCCCGAAGGAAAAAAAAAACACACCAGGACGGATCAGAAGGTGCAAATGATCCACTAGAAAAGGTGACAGTATAAGTGTCCAGAGTGCTATCCCGGTAGGTCTACGGCGATTCACAACCCAACCCGGACGAACCCATGAACATGCGTTCCATTATGTTTCTCGGCTTGATGTTCCACGACCATCACTCACAATCCTTTGTAACCTCATTTCCTTAAACAACTTGTCCTTCCCACCTCGGTTTCCTAACCACCGCTAACTTCAACACCCAACTTACAAATGCACATTGCAAGCACCAGATGATGATATATCAAGTACCCTCCAGATATCGAGACAGGAGAGGAGATGGCTCAATATTGACAGATGGTCTTAGATTCGAGATGGACCCAGCAGGAGCGAGTTGAGAAAGACCAAATGTCGGTGCAATTTTAACCCAGCGGCAGTGGCAGTGGACCTGATCCGACAGTCGGAGGTACAGTGGTGCTAGTGTGTCAGGGGCTAATGATGAGTTCAGATGGACGACGAGTGATTAAGAGTTGCCTTGGACAAGCGATGATAAATTATTTTGTTTTATTCATGAATAAACAATGTAATTTTATATAAATAATTGAAGCTTTGGTGTGATTTTTCTCCAACCAATCCAAGTAAATATGCATGCATAACAAAAAAAGGCTTTAATTTAAAATTTCAAAAAAAATCTAGTAAAATACTCTGATTAGGGCAATTTTGATTTTTTTCCCACTATTTCAGTCGAAATTTTGGTTTCGACCAAGACTGAAGCCAGACACGAAATCAAAATTTCAAACCATGGTTGAGAGTGCCTTCTCCATTGTGTTGTCCGGACCAATTATGGACGGTCTGTACCGCCTATGGGGAAGGTGGTTTTTGTCGAGTCTTGGGTCCCCGCAGGGGAACAGACTCCCTACTCAACAAAGGGTCTGGACCACTTCATTAAAGGGTTCGGACCCCCTCGAGCATATTCGAAATTTCAATACAAATATGTGGATTTGTGTTGAAATTTCGAATATGCTCGAGGGGGTCCGAACCCTTTGCATAGTAAGAAGTTTGTTTCCTTGTGGGTACCCAAGACTCAACAAAAATCACCTTCCCCATAGGCGGTCCGGACCATCCATAAATGGTCTGGACAATACAGTGGAGAGTGCACTCTCAACCATGGTTTGAAATTTTGATTTCGTGTTTGGCTTCGGTCCTGGCCAAAACCAAAATTTCGACCAAAATTTTAAAATTTTGACTGAAATTGTGAAAAAAAATTTCAAAATTACCATAAAGGGGTTATTTTGCTAGATTTTTTCTAAATTTTTAAATTAAAGCCTTTTATTGTCTTGCATGCATATTTACTTGAATTGTTTGAAGAAAACACACACCAAAGCTTTAATTATTTATATAAATTTACATTGTTTACTCACGAATAAGATAAAATCATTCATCATCGCTCGTCCAAGTCAACTCTTCTTCACTCGTCGTCCATCTGAACTCATCATCATTAGTCCCTGACACACCAGCACCACGGTAACCTCCGACTGACGAACCAGATCCACTGCCGATGTCACTGTGTCCAAACTGCGCCGACATCTAGTCTCTCTCAGCTTGCTCCCACTGGATCCATCTCGAATCTAAGACCATATGTCGATATTGAGCCATCTCCTCTCCTGTCTTGATATCTGTAGGGTACTCGATATACCTGATTCTGAACGACCCGTGGTCAATGGAGTATGGATTCGTCCCTTCTTCATCGGTAGCTTGGGGGTTCGATTCTAAACTTCTTCGTATTCTTCGTTCCTTAATAAATTGCGACTTCGTAACACATGATGGTATCTAGACTTGGTTCGTATCAGCCGGTATTGATTCGTACTGGTCCGTATCGGCTAATTAGCCAAGTATCAGTCGATGCGGTCGAGTCATATCGGCTAGGATCAACATTTATTTTTAATTTTTTTTTCTCCAAATAATGACTGAAATTGGTATTAGCCCGAGTCGGCCGATATCGAGTCAACTCGGCTTGAGTTGACTCGGTTTGGTTCAGGACAATATAGTGACCGATTCCCTATTTTAAAAACTTGGCCTGGAGGAGCATACACCATGTCAGCAACAAACATGAGGTAAATTTTGACCAACTAAGATTCACGACATTGGTGAAGAATGTGCCTATATTCGTATCAACGGACTCCATCATAGAGATTTTGGGGACAGTGTAATGCTCCAATGTTGTGGAGTTCATTTTTAGAGTAATGATAATCGTTAGGATGTTGCTTTGTAACCAAGAAAGTATGGTCAACCAGTTGAGTGGTTTAAGTATTCTTGAGATGGAATTAGAGATTACCATCTCTTCCATCTTTGTCACCTCCAACAACCTTGATCCTTGCACTTATACTACAAAGATAAGGTGAAAGCAAGTGCAATTGTTATAATTGTTCAATATTGGGGAAGAGTTTGCCTTGCATGCATACACTTTCTAGTGGAATATTTAGCTATGCAAGCAAATGTGAAGAACGATGTTATACTATGCCGGTCATTACACTCATGAAGTGTGTCGGAGTTGAGCCTACTCGTCATTAGCCTTTCATTGAGTCCATGTCTACTATAGATTGTACTACAATCAACAGGAGTAATGCACAGCTCCGTGGGCGACCTTCAGTACTTACGAGTTACGACATCGGCTGGATCGTCATCATCTTCTGCACCTATAGCACCGACAAGTACTACATTGGCTCTGTCAATCTCACTCTAGTCTATTTATTCCTAGACCAAGACATACTCGTTTTTCAGAGATTGCTATATGTTTAGTTCACTGCTTTCCGTGATCAGGTTCTTTAGACCTTAGTTCATCAGGATGAGTAGCTGGCATACTTGATGAGTTAGATTATGAGAGACCACATTCATCGTTGACAACAGTGCATGGCGATGACGACGAAGATGCTGAGGATGATACTGAATTAAGTCTACATTGTCATATAACTTTTCTAGTCTAGGTGTCGTAATGAACTATTATGTTATGTTTCTTTCTTCGTTGGATGTATGGACATGGATATTAGTTCTTCATAGACATATTCTGGGTTGAGTTAGATGTTTAGGAGGGTTTTCGTTGATGTAAATGTAAAAGAATAATTTAATTTAGTGGCTGGGGATGATTTTCTTTATTATATGTATTGTTGTGATTGTTTTATCACGGAATTGCCAAAGGGGGAGATTGTAGGTCATAATTTGTGTTGGCAAATTCCATTGATAAAATTTAGTTAAGACGTAGATGGTAGTCACTATCACGTGAACTCAGGTTACATCTGTGCTAAGCTTCAAATGCAGTACGAGAAAGGAAGAATTATTTCGCAAAGCCTGGCGATTTCACACTTCAAATTAGTCGGCTTCGAAACATATCGAACCATAAGTTAGGTGGTTGGTCTATAATTTATACTTTTTTTTTTGAACTTAAATATAAACTAATGATAACTATGGTTTTTGTGGAAATAGCCACGATAGTATGTACGAAAATCGGTAGGAAAAAGCTATTTGAAAACACACTGGGACACAAAACCGGACACAAATGCCTACGTGGAATGCATCAGCCACTATTTGGTGCATTTTTTTGATGCATCAATAAGTGACCGATGCATGCCACATCATCATTATGTTCGGCTGTGTCCCAATGTGTATTCAAATAGCATTGCTCAAATCGGTATAAGCCAGTCAATCGGACTTATACAGTCGATTGGTCGATTTGTCAAAGACAGAACAATACTGGATATGCTTTTCATTGGATTGGTACAAGAACGACGTTCTCCGGAAAGAGTCATTCAGCACAAGATGTCGAAAATGCCAAAAGTATAATTAACTTTCTATTCATTAGCGGTTAGATTTTTATTCAATTATAGTAAATTTTCTAACCTCCACTCCAAACAAGGTTAAAAATTCAAGCTTGGGTTCAACCGTTTCGGACATATATATTAATTAAAAATTAGACAAAGAGAAATATCAGAAAAACTTCAGAGTCTAGTATTGTCAAAGCCAGTAAGTATTTAATTGAGAACCAATGAAGAATTAGCAAGCTGTCCAAAAAATTTACGGGCTTTTATGGATGAAAAACGGTAATAGAACTCATAATATGTTATTCCACATCAAAGATATTTGTTAATATCACAAAGATAGAGGGAGGCTAGTTCAATATTTGGACAAATAGTGGTTTTTAGCAATGTGCAGCAGCAAGATAGGAATAAAGAACAGAGAATACGTAGAACTGAAAATTTTCAGAATGAAGGCGCAACTTCTAAAAAAACATATGGATTATACTTGCATGTATCCAAGAAATCTGATTTGGAACTGATTGATAGCAGCAAATCAACATGGCAAACCATTTTCAGTTTCTATTTGCAACAGGTATTTCTACCAACTATAATCAAGTTGACGAGGAGACTTCTCAAAATATTGATCCAGAATAACTAAGACATACGATTCTGATCACAAAAGATGTCAGGTACAGCAGTTCCATCACCATCATCCAATTTTATCTCAACCAGATAGAATTGGCACATAATGAAGGTCTAAAATTCGTGTCGAAAACCTGACCAAGGCAACATGTCAAGAGATGAGCATATGCCTTGGAACCTAAAAGCATGGATTGGATTTTCAGTCGAAATGTCAAAAATTTGGTTTCGGGCGCTACCGAAACGAAACACCCATGCGTAACCCTGAAAGTCTGAATTCAGGGTGACTTTAGGGCATTTCGGTAGTTTTTGGTGAATTTCGGCTGAAACCGATGAAATTTCGGTCGAAAGGTGAGATTTCGGGGAGATTCCGATGAGATTTTGGCCAGATACTGTGGGGCCCTCGAAATGAGATGCCGACTACTCGGCTCTTTCGGTGGCTTTCGGTGAGATTCCCTCCAAAATCACATGGGCTCGAAAACCAAGGGCATCTTTCAGATGAATTTCGAGTTTATGTAAATTTATGTAACTATATGGTGTGATTATCAAGTTTTTTTTTCAGTCTACTAGTATTCCACATTGGTTATCATGGTCCATGCAAGCTTACTATGTGTTTGGTGTGTGTTTTCTTCTACGCACAACTAAAGATTTAAATTTAAATTTTCAAAAAAACAATCTGCAAATTCGGCCCTTTTTAACATTTCGAAATTTTTTATTTCGGTCAAAATTTCTATTTCAGTCAGGACAGAAACAAGACACGAAATCGAAATCTCAAACCTTGCCTAAAAGGCCAATTGGCGGGCAGGGGAACATATATTATCGATAATGTAGTTTGAGCTTATGCAACCACGGAGCAACCTTTCAATGTTCCCCTACATTAGGGAATTGCATTTATCTTTGTAGCACAAATTTTACGCCAAAGAGCTGAAATGGAACAACATTCCATATATCACCTTAAGTAGTTATTTAAGAAAAAATATTGATTTACCTCCAATAACATATATCAATTATGCTACAATAACTAGATGTACAAGAAACACATGCCCAAACCATGCTTGGCTCTGACTTGGATCTCATTCGGCCATTTCAGTTCCGATTTGGTTGATTTGAAAGAATCAGACCCAAAATTTTGGAATCAAGCTTGATTCGATCGAACCGGATCTAAAATAGCCAAATCAGCAATTCGGCCACGCCAGATCAAAATCAGAGCCAAGATACGATTTTATAGTTCGATTCGGATCGATCGGGACTTGAATGGATTCCACCTAGCTAGTTTGCGTCCAGCCGAATCCTCGAACCATGACTCCAAATGATTCTTAATAACAATTGAATGTGGGCAATGTACGGAGTAGGTCTTGTTATGAAGGATACACGTTTGAAGAGATTGGTCATGTACCTTACTTGTTTTGCGTCAAGCTATGAACGTAACTGGAGTATGTTCGAGATGATATACAATCATATGCTATCAAAACCGGGACTAGTCGGTGACTAGTCCCCAGGCAGCATTTTACCGACCGACTAATTTAAATTCTTTCAAAGTTGAGTGGAATCCCGACTAGACCTGACTCAACCCGACTTGTCCCCAACTAGCTACTGGGACTAGACCCCAGGCGGCATTCTGCAAGTAGCTTTTTTTGCAAGGAGTCTTTGCAAGCAATTTTGTTTGGATTTCTTTTGCATTACCTCAAAGTATTGAGTCGCAACTATGAATCTTCCCTATAATCATCTGTTGAGGGCCTGATAATTTGAGATAAAAACATAGACAAATAATTATTACTTATTTGTTGATATCCATATAACCCTATAATCAAAATTGGGGTGTTCACAAATTAAACATCAGCAAACAAATATTGTGACGAATTCTTAATTCTGAGCCTTCTGACATGGGCATGAAGCCAATACAATTGTGTTTTGTTACTTATGTATTTATACCCAAGCTATGAAGTGTGAAGGCATGCATTGTTATTGACCGACTAATATCATATACTTATTGACATTTATGCTCGTTCATATATCATATATGTTTAGGGAGGGGGGAGGGGTTAGAATAAGTTTTGACCGACTAGTCCCGAATTAGTCCCGACTAGTCCTAGTCGGCCCTTGGCCGACTAGGGACCGACTATCGACTTTAACTGCATAGATACAATCACATCCCTTAATACTAACATTTAGTAATTTCAATGTGGTAATGATTTGTACTAAAATGTGCACCACCACAGATTTGTACATATGCATGACTTCAAAAATTTGAGCCATTCAAAAAAGACAAAGCGTGTAATTGGCATTATCGTAGCACATGTGCAAGCTTGTGCATATAAGTATGTGGAAAAATAATGCTATAGGTCAACAAGGTAACTTGAAAGAGTTTACCATAAAATAAAATAAATTTCTATGATATCCTCCATGATAGCAGCAGAGACATATTCCGAAACAGAGAAAGTAGTACCTCTTGCCCTTGTTGCCCTCTGTTACGGCTTTAGCAGCTTCACTCTTTTGTTTGTTCATTTCAAGAGCTCTAATCAAGATGTTTGTTGTGTTTGTCTTGATTAATTGTTCCTCTAAATAAACAAAAAAGTGGGCATGTGAATTTCCAATTTTATAATTAACCAAATTTCGGAACCGAAAATAAGAACAAACAACATGAGAAATATCATTGAACAAATATCATGAGAAATATCATTGTACTTCTGCTCAGTCTCGGTCCTACTCCGACCGCCTCCAGCGCTTTGAGGAGTTACTGTTTCGATACCTCGCCTCCACCAGCTCTTCGACAGCTCACAGTCTCTCTGCCACTCCGGGTACTACTGCTCCATGGATCTTCGACTCAGGTGCCTCCTGCCACCTTACCTTCAATCCTTCTGCCCTCACGGACTGTAGCCCTGCTCCTACCCACATGGGGATCCACACTGCTGACGGGACTCGTCTACCCATTTCGCAGTGTGGATCCATCACCCCTGCCTCCGATCCCACTGGTCGCCTAACCTTACCTCGTGTTCACCTTGCTCCCCGCTTAAACATTAACGTAATATCTGTTAGTTCTCTTTGTGACTCGGGCCTGATCGTTACATTTACTTCTTCTTCTTGTTCTGTGCAGGATCCGCGAACGGGTCAGAGAGTTGGGCTAGGTCGTCGAGCAGGGGGACTATATCAGTTGGATCACCTTCAGGTTCCCACTTCCACTCCGTCGGCTCTGTCTGTTACCTCTGATGCCGATTTGTGGCACAGAAGGTTAGGCCACATATCCAGTGATCGACTCCAAAGCGTTTTTCGCTCTGGCGCTTTGGGTCGGGTGTCCTTCTCCCCTCTCTCTGTCTGCACTGGGTGTCGATTAGCAAAGCACCGTGCTCTTCCTTTTTCTACTAGTGTTTCCCGTTCCAGCGCCCCTTTTGATCTCGTGCACTCTGACGTGTGGGGTCCTTCTCCAGTTGCCTCTTTTATTGGTTTTTTGTATTATGTGAGCTTCATAGATGATTACTCCCGCTGCACCTGGGTCTATCTCATGCGTCGCCGCTCCGAGATTCCTCATATTTACAGGACCTTCACTACTATGCTTCACACCCAGTTTGGTCGGCGCATTAAGACTTTTCAGTCTGATTGTGCCCAGGAGTATCTCTCCTCTGAGATGCGCGAGATCCTTCAGACTCACGGCACTCTTCACCAACAGTCGTGTCCCCACACCCATGAACAAAACGGAGTCACCGAGCGCAAACATCGCCATGTTCTCGAGACAGCACGAGCTCTACTTCTGTCTGCTTCTGTTCCACATTCCTACTGGGCTGAAGCTGTCTTGACCGCTGTTCACCTCATCAACATCACTCCGTCCTCATCCCTCTCTGGTGTTTCCCCATCAATCAAGGAGGAACCCAAAGGAGAGGGAACGATTGCACTAAAATATGCACTACCACAGATTTGTACATATGCATGACTTCAAAAATTTGAGCCATTCAAAAAAGACAAAGCATGTAATTGGCATTATCGTAGCACATGTGCAAGCTTGTGCATATAAGTATGTGGAAAAATAATGCTATAGGTCAACAAGGTAACTTGAAAGAGTTTACCATAAAATAAAATAAATTTCTATGATATCCTCCATGATAGCAGCAGAGACATATTCCGAAACAGAGAAAGTAGTACCTCTTGCCCTTGTTGCCCTCTGTTACGGCTTTAGCAGCTTCACTCTTTTGTTTGTTCATTTCAAGAGCTCTAATCAAGATGTTTGTTGTGTTTGTCTTGATTAATTGTTCCTCTAAATAAACAAAAAAGTGGGCATGTGAATTTCCAATTTTATAATTAACCAAATTTCGGAACCGAAAATAAGAACAAACAACATGAGAAATATCATTGAACAAAAGACATGTACTTGTAAGGTATTTAGCATTTAAAATAAACTAGACTATTCTCAAGCACACAATTTGGGAGCATACAATCATAACCTCATATGCTAAGAGCAGTTGGACAAGGGGGCAAATAAATACTTGTTCCAAGGTAATAAGTAGCCCAAATTTCAAATTATCTAATATATTATTATATGTCTACCACAAGAGATGCTCTGTCAATTGTCAAACTAAATCCTATACAAAAGATCAATGCTCAAATATCAGTACATTACATGCTTTTCATTCAAAGAGGAAAAAAGGATGCATAGATAAAAAGAATTAAAAATGGTGGAAATATTTTCCATGCTCCAAAATCAAATCTAGGCATGTGTATTGTAAGATGGTAGAACAAAATGAACTTCCACTATTTCAGCACCAGGACAAGGCATATATACAAGAGGTGAGTGTGGTCACCCCAACACGATGAGCACATTTGATGAGCACACCACCCAAGAAGAGGAAAAACAAAGAGAAACATACATGCAACTATAGAATCTCTACCAGCCCCACTCAAACTCACGGTGGATCATAAACTGGTAGTTTGTCAACCATATACTGAAAACGGAGTAGCATATACGACTTGCTGAATAGGTTCGCAAACTGTGCATCATCTGACGGCTCATGAGGAAGAGTAATGGTGCCAGCGAATAGTGAAGATGAATAAAGTGGTGGTCGATCTCGATTCGTTTTCTCCGTTCGTGAAAAACCAGGTTACTAATGATTTGGATAGCACTTTGGTTATCACAATGAAAGAGGAGTGAGGGGAGTAAATTCAATGGCCAAGTTATGCAAAAGACACCGAAGCTAGACAATCTTAGCAGAGGTGTTGTCCATTGTTTTAAAATCTGGAAACTTGACTCGGGTTGAAGACTTACTGAGTAGAGTATACTCATAAACTCGGTCAAAACTCGACCGAGTCGTGACTACAAATTCGATAGTCGATACATAAAATATGTTACTTATATTTATTATATATATATATAGCATAAAATTGAATATTATTGATAAATTATAAATACCATTGAAATATATATATATATATATATATATATATATATGGGAAAATGTTTCCTAGACTCAGGTGTAGCGTCCTTGCTACACCTGAATGGTGTTTGACCCCATTATAGGTTTTAGAATTTGCTAATTTTTGGAGGATGTACTATCTATGAAAAGGTGATCATCCTCACAAAAAATCAGCAAATTTCAAACCTATAGGGGCATCAAATATGGTATTCAAATTAACGGTTACAATAAACGATCGAAAAAGATTCTAGAATTTTTATGATCAACTAGTTTTAGAATTTACTATTTTTTTGTGAGGATGATCACCTTGTCATAGATACCATATCCTCCAAAAGTTAGCAAATTCTAAAATCTCTAGGATAGTAAAATGCCATTGAGGTGCAACATTCTTTGCTATGCCAGGGTCCAAGCTATTGATCCCCTATATATAAATATACTAGTAATGCCCGTACTTATCGACACTCGGATATGTAAAGAAGGAACTTGCACATGTAAGGAAGGATATTGCTATGTAAAGAAGGAACTTGCAAATGTAAGGAAGATATTTCTAAAGATGGAGTGGGAATGTCGGTGGATAAAGATATGATTGTCGAGGTTAAAAAGATAAGTCAAACTATTAGCAACACAACTGGATTTAGGCGGAATATCATTAAATGTAATAGTGTATATGCATAACAGGTATGATTGGATGAAAAGGTAAAGAAACAATTTTGAACAAGATTGGTGGATTAGTGCAAGGATTTCTATATAGAGAGGATATTGTAAGGTGATCTAATGGAGTGATGTGAGAGACTACACAGGTAACTAGGGTTTTTGATGTGAACGGCTACACGTGTCAGCGACTCAGCACAATTTTCTATATAGCTAAAAGCTTCTTACTGTCGTGCACGGAAATAGAGGCAGGTAGTCATTGATTCTCTCTTTCATAAACAAAGCTTTCATTAGAATCCAGTTTTGCGTCCGGACGATTGAATCAAAAGTTATAGACATTTATATTTTTTTACTAGCCTAGGTGTGAGGATGCCGCACCCAATTTAATGATATGGATTAGCCTAGTTCATTAAGTCATAATGATGCATTTTCATTATTAATTGTAGTATCGCATAAAATAATCGATGGATGAGATGAGTGATGAAAAGGTTTCATGAAGATCGAATCACTAGGGATTGAGATCCAAAGGTTTTCGCTTTAGATTTTAGGTTTTCTACAGATTTCAGGTCTTCGGTTGGTGAGGTTTTGATGAAAAAGAGGATGAAAAGGTCTTACTGATCAAAAGGATAACTACCGAACTACTCTAGACCAATGGAGGGTTACTCCACGGAATTCTGGACTACTCCAGATCAAATGGCTAGCCTCCGGAAGATCTTCGGATCCACGAAGAAGAGAGGGAAATCTTGCACAAGATCACCATAAAACCAATATCTTTATTTCATCATCACATTCATCAATTTCATCATGCTTGCAATAAGAGGCATAGGCCTTTAAATAAGAAAAACGAAGAGATAAAGATCTCCTAAAAAGATAAAGATTAAATATTCAAAAATATTTGAATCAATCAAATCTTACCTATTAAATAAAAAGTCTCCTAATCCTAAATTAAAACAGATTTGAATCTAATCAAATCTTATCCAAAAACTATATATAAAAATACCCTAATTAATCATTCCCAAAATAGAATACTATAGGATTAAAATAATATTTTCTAAATAAAAAATAATATTTTATTTGGAGATTAATATTTTATTCTGAAAATATTAATTTCAGTTTTATTAATTCCGAAAATTATTAAATTATTTATCGTCAGCTTTGAGATCCACGCATGCTAGATCTGATTCTCATCACCTTGACCGTATAATATAGCCTAGTAGTTATATATGTGCATATTAAGAACGAGAATAAAACAAAATAAACTACAATAAGTCCAAGATAAAGGTAGTGCAATTTAAAGGGGAATAATGTGATATGATGTAAGATCGGATGGCATATAGCACTAAAATGATTGCTATAGCAATTCTTGGAGATCTAGAGGTAAACTACATACGCGTAGGAATACATGGTGGTGAAATGATGAGGTCCAAAAGGCAATCAAGAAAAGTAGATCATGCTTCAAGAAATAATAGAGAACAAATGACAATAAGGCTTTGCAAGCTATAAAAACTAAGAAGGATGCTAAAAACTTGTTAGCAAGGTGAAACTTGCAAGTGTTAAATGACTTGGATGATAAGTGATGCAGTTTGGATTCATACCCTTTTATTATGGTTATATATTTATATCACTTTCTTTTAAAGACTTGTACTTGTTATATTAGAACGAAAGATTTTGATCTTTAATCAGACAGTCGGATTATCTTTTAATCGCCTAGGTGTGGAGGTTGTCCCACCAAAATAATTAAATAAATAATAAAATGTGTGTGTGTGTACCATTGGTTAGGATGCTCGATCCCAACCCAAAAGCCTAACCCAAATCAACCTTCAAAACCTAAACTCAAAATCTAACCCGAAGTCCATTATTCACAGAACTGTGAACACTACTCGTGATATGGTTCACCCCCTCTTTCAACCTCTTTTATTTATGTGATTTATTTCCCCCCTTCCACTTCATTTGATGCCATCCATTCCAGGCCAAGTTCTTTGAATCCTCCCAAGTCTAAATACATCCCCTTTTAATAAATGCTTCATTGCCACAAGGTTCATTGAATCTTTCATAACCCCTCAAAAATTGAGAATCATCCTCCCTTCACTCTTCTTCCCATTAAAGCAAGTTCATTTTCCTTGATTATTGCTTCATTTATTTCTTCCCCGAACTCCAAGATCCATTCCTCATTATCCTTAGTCGGTTAGTCCCATTACATACTCACACCCCTTGAAACCCTATATAAACCCTCCTTTTCCACTATAGAAAGAAGGAAGTAGAGATATGATGAATTGACCATTTGGGTTGTAGAAGAAAATTGTCCACTTGGTACTTTCTCACGTCATTAGTAAAATCCGGTTATCATCTTTCTTCTAATCCCCATCTTCTCGATCATCTTTTTTACCATATTCGCGCAACTTCAATCTTTTATCGATCCGATGGATTCCGGTGATTTATTTCCTTCCCACTGGTGGATTCCAGTTTATATTTTGTCTTGCTTCTTAACCCCGATCTTCTTTTCATCCCTCAATAGTATTAAAAAAATAAATCATGCCTTGTTAAATCTTGCCTCGAGAAACCCATATCCTACACTCATAAAGCATCAAAATCAGCAGCGCACACATCATTTTTATCATATATACGTAGTTTGTTTGGTGTTGGAACTGATCTACATTAATATGCTAGGCTACGAAGAAGATAATAATAAAATACACAAATTAGCTAGGACAAGGGATAGAAAAACTATAGAGATAAATCAAGTTAGGTCTATAAAGAATAAGAATAAAGCTATTCTGGTGAAAAAATGATGAGAAAGACATAGAAAGGCTATTTTCAAAAATTATTTAATGAGAAGAGTAAGGATATATTAGGAGATGACGACTAGGGTTTGGAGAGAAATAGAATGTTCTCTATTGAGGGACTCAAGCCCAATATATGTACATGTATGACCATACAACCCGACCCGACTGTACAAGTAAACCCGACCCATCTATATACATTAACACTCACCTTCAAACTCACGGTGGATCATGAACCGAGAGTTTACCGATAAAATGCCGGAAGCGAGCAATCGTAAGGGGCTTCGTCAGGAAATCAGCAGTCTGCTCCGATGAGGAAATGAATGGCAGGGAGATGGTGTGGTCGAGAAACTCCTGGCGAACATAATGATAATCAACTTCAATATGTTTTGTTCGCTCATGGAAGACCGGGTTGCTAGCAATCTGAATAGCACTCCGGTTGCCACAGAAGAGAGGGGTGGGCCCGGATATCACAACTCCCAAGTCGAGCAAAAGGCGGCGAAGCCAGACAATCTCTGCGGTGGTGGAAGCCATAGCCCTGTATTCGGCTTCGGTGCTGGAGCGAGCAACAGACTCCTGTTTCTTGCTGCGCCACGAAATAAGTGAATCACCCAGAAACACACAGTATCCTGTAGTAGAGCGGCGAGTGGCTGCATCTCCTGCCCAATCTGCATCGGAGTAGGCACGCAGCACCAACGGAGAGGTGGAGGGAAACAGTAAAGAACGGGTGATGGTGCCCCAGAGGTAGCGGATAATCCGAAGGACAGCTGCATAGTGAACTGAACGTGGAGCCTGAACAAACTGACTGACAATGCCAACATCATGGGCAATGTCTGGCCGGGTCATAGTGAGATAGACGAGCATCCCAACCAGCCTCTGGTAGCGGGAGACATCCTGGAGCAGCTCACCATCTGTAGCTAGAAGCTTCAAATTGAGCTCCATGGGTGTATCAGCAGTGCGAGAGTCAGTCAGAGCAGCATCAGCAAGGATGTCGGAGATGTACTTCTGCTGGGAGACCAACAGACCACGAGCTGACCGGGCAATCTCAAGGCCCAAAAAGTAGCGAAGAGAGCCCAGATCTTTCATCTCAAACTGACTCTGGAGGTGCCGCTGAAGGGATGCGATGGTGGCACTGTCATCCCCAGTGATGATCATATCATCCACATAGAGGAGAAGAACGGCAATACCCTGACTGGAGGAGCGAGTGAACAGGGCATAGTCGGAGTGTCGCTCAACAAACCCGGCGGCCAGAACTGCACTGCGAAATCGCTCAAACCAGGCACGAGGGGCCTGCTTGAGCCCATAGATGGCTCGGCGCAAACGACACACGTGCCCTGGAGGAACTGAAACGCCCAGAGGACGAGCCATATAGACTTCCTCGGAGAGGTCACCGTGGAGGAACGCGTTGGTGACATCCATCTGATGGAGAGGCCACCCTCGAGCAGCTGCCACAGCTAAGAGGGTGCGCACAGTAGTCATCCGAGCAACCGGAGCAAACGTCTCCTTGTAATCGATCCCATACTCCTGGGAGAAGCCACGGGCAACTAGGCGAGCCTTGTGCCACTCAATGGATCCGTCAGGTCGAGTCTTGACCTTGAATATCCACTTGCAGCTAACAGGCACCACACCAGAGGGACAAGACACCAAATCCCATGTCTGGATCCGCTGAAAAGCCTCAAGCTCAACTGACATGGCCTGCCGCCACTCTGGGTGTAAAGCTGCCTCACGGTACGACTGGGGCTCCCGGTAAGTGTGAAGTGCGGTAAGAAAAGCCTGATAAGCTGGAGAATAGGAGGCAATGGCAGAGTAGCCAGAGGAGTCAGGAGAGTCAGAGGTAAAGGCAGAGTAGCCAAACCTGTCCGGAGAGTAGTCATATCAGTCAGGAGGGTGATGTTCGCGCACCGGGTAGCGCCGAACAGGAGCAGGATCCACGACCGGGAAGGAGGGGGCAACAGCATCAGGCGAGGGAGTACCAGTGTGAACCGACTCTGGAGGGGGAGCTGCAGACCGACGGACATAGACACGAGTAATGGGTGGTGGTGGAGGTGGCGAGGGAGACTGAGGAGGTGGTGGTGGTGGTGGTGGAGGTGGCGGTGGAGACTGAGGAGGTGGTGGTGGTGGTGGAGGTGGCGGGGGAGATGGAGGTGGAGTAGGCGTGGGTGGGGCAACAGAAAACGGGGTAGAATGGGGATATGGAGAGGTGATGAAGGCGAGGAGGGTGACACAGGAGGCAAGGAAATATCCCGAGACTTAGGGGAAAAGTACGGGACATCCTCAACAAAGGAAACGTGACGGGAGACACGGATCCGGCGAGCCAAGGGATCGTAACAATGATACCCCTTGTGCTCCCGACTGAGCCCCAAGTGAACACACCGAACAGATCTCGCAGAGAGTTTGGTGCGCTCATGGGGAGGAAGAAGAATGAAGCACGTGCAACCAAACATGTGAAGAAGAGAGTAGTCAGGTGGGCTGGAGTGGAGGCGCTCATATGGGGTGGCACCGGACAGAGCAGATGACAGAGTTATATTGATGAGGTGGACAGCCGTCATGACAGCTTCAGCCCAATAAGAGTGAGGAACAGATGCAGAGAGAAGCAAGGCTCGGGCGGTCTTAATGACATGACGATGCTTGCGTTCGGCCACGCCGTTCTGCTCATGGGTGTGGGGACAGGACTGCTGGTGAAGAGTGCCGTGAGATTGAAGAATCTCACGCATCTCAGAGGAGAGATACTCCTTGGCACAATCAGACCGAAAGGTCTTGATGCGCCGACCAAACTGAGTGTGTATCATAGTGGTGAATCTCCTAAAGATGTGAGGGACTTCAAACCGATGACGCATAAGATAAACCCAGGTGCACCTAGAGTAGTCATCGATAAAACACACATAGTACATGTAACCCGAAATGGATGCAACAGGTGCAGGACCCCAAATGTCCGAATGTACTAAATCAAATAAAGCATCAGATTGGGAAACACTAGCAGAGAATGGAAGAGCTAAATGCTTTGCTAGTCTACAACCCGTACAAACAGAGAGAGGGGAGAAGGACGCTCGACCCAAAGCGCCCGAACGGAATACGCTTTTGAGTCGATCACTCGATATATGACCTAACCTTCTGTGCCACAGGTCGGCATAGGAGGTAACAGACATGACAAACGCAACAGGAACGGAAGACACATGGAGATGGTCCAGCTGGTAAAGTCCTCCTGCTCTACGGCCCAGCCCAATCCTTTGACCCGTCCGCGAATTCTGCACAACACAAATATAAGGGGTGAAGGTGACAGTCAGGCTAGAGTCGCAAAGAGAACTGATAGAGATCAGATTAATGTTAAGACGGGGGGCATGATGGACATGGGGTAGGGTCAGGCGACCAGAAGGGTCAGAGGTAGTAGTGACGGATCCACATTGCGGAATAGGGACGAGAGTCCCATCCGCAGTGCGAACCTCCTGGTGGGTGGTAGTGGGAGAACAGTCAGTGAGGATAGTGGAGTCAAAGGTGAGGTGACAGGAGGCACCCGAGTCGAAGATCCATGGAGCAGTAGTACCCGGAGTGGCAGAGAGACTGAGCTGTCGAAGAGCTAGTGGAGGCGAGGTACCGAAGAAGTAATTCCTCAAAGTGCTGGAGGCGGTCGGAGTAAGACCGAGACTGAGTAGAAGTACCCGGAGTGGCAGAGAGACCGTGATCTGTCGAAGAGCTGGTGGAGGCGAGGTATCGCAACAGTAACTCCTCAAAGCGCTGGAGGCGGTCGGAGTAAGACCGAGACGGAGCAGGAGTAGTGGCAGGCGGTGCTGGAGTAGGGAGATCAGCAGCAGCAGCAGTCTCGCCATCATGGCGGAGGAGACCCTGACGACGTCCACAGTCGACTGATGTGGTGGAGAGACGTGGCCCGAGAATACCATCAAAACAAGGAGACGGAGGGACTCGACGATCAGCGACGGTGTGCAGGCAGTATGGGAGCCGAGAGATGCTGTAGGAAGCCATATCCCTGAAGTACGGGGGCAAATCGGCACAAGGAAGGTCTGAGGCAGTCCGTACAGAGGAGACGGGCAGTTCGGTACAGAGGAGAAGGGGGGGTGGTAGGGCTTCAGGGGGTGCAGGAGGGGGCGGGTGGGCTATCGGGCGGAGGAGGGGGGGCCGGCGGGGGGCTGTACGGCGGGGGGGGGGTGGAGGAGGGGGGGGTGGCGGGGGGCTGTAGGGCGTAGGAGAGGGCCGGGGGGGTGGGCGGGTGGAGGAGGGGGGCCGGCGGGGTGGTTGGGTGGAGGAGGGGGGGCCGGCGGGGGGCTGTAGGGCGGAGGAGGGGGCCGGGGGGGTGGGCGGGTGGAGAAGGGGGGCCGGCGGGGGGCTGTAGGGCGGAGGAGGGGGCCGGGGGGGTGGGCTGGTGGAGAAGGGGGGCCGGCGGGGTGGTCGGGTGGAGGAAGGGGGCCGGGCGAGGTGAAGGAGGGAAGAAGGGGAGGGGGCTGCCGATCGGGTGGGTGAGGAGGAGGGGCGGGGGGGGCTGCCGATCGGGTGAACGGAGGCCGGAGGGGAGGTGCTGCTGGAGGGAGAAGACCGTCGTTGACGTCGCCGCGCGGGAGAACCCTAGAGCTCTGGTACCATGTTAGGAGATGACGGCTAGGGTTTGGAGAGGAATACAATGCTCTCTATTGAGGGACTCAAGCCCAATATATGTACATGTATGACCATACAACCCGACCCGACTGTACAAGTAAACCCGACCCATCTATATACATTAACAGGATAAAATTATTCTGTTGAAAAATAATAAGATTAAATAGAGATCGAAATGTTATTTTCAAAAATTATTTAATGGAAACTTCACTAAAAGAGTTCATTTAGAAGAAGCACATGCATAGTTGTCAAAATGCGCATCTAGGCATGCCTAGGCGATTTAGTGGCCGGAGATTGCCAAGGAGCTTAACCGATATGCATAAGGCGAGATCCTTGGCGCGCTATGCCACCTGGGTGCACCTAAGAGCACTATAGTAGGTGTGTGCCTATTGTTGGGGCATGCATGAAGAACATTGGTCTCACCCAAGTGACCCTGGTGTCCAACCCAACCACTTAAATACTTAATAATTTAATAATTAATAAAAAAATATAAAATAACACAATAAAAAGTTTAAATATCAAACCTAACAAATGAGGTATTGTTTTCATTATGATTTTCTTTTCATTGGTTGATAACTTCATGCATATTGCATTATTGCTTTCATATCAAGTTGATTGTGTGGTTATACCCATAGTTATCAAAACGTCCGTTTTTTTGAAAAAAACGCGTATAAAACACGTACAAATCCGGTTTCGTAGCAAACACGAAAAAAACACGTTTTTTTTTAAAAAACGGCACTATGCGTTTTATACATGTTTAAAACGTTTAATACGTGAAAACGGGTTTAGTTCGGCAAATAGGTTCGGGTTCAGTTTCGGGTTTTTTTAAAAATCCACGGGATCAGAAAAATGGGTTCGGGTTTTTTTAAATGGGATATGATCGAGTCGGGTTCGGGTTCGGGTTTTTTTCAATGGGATTGACTGAATCGGGTTCGGGTTCGGGTTCGGGTTCGGGTCGGGATCGGTGGAATAAAAGACTCGCAGTGGTCTTTTTATCCCCAGACCCCTGCGATCCCCAGACCCCTGCGATCGGCGACGGCGAGCTCAGCGGAGCCCCTGCGACTGCGATCGGCGACGGCGACGGCGACGGCGAGGCGGCGACTGCGATCGGCGAGCCCCTGCGATCCCCAGACCCCTGCGATCGGCGACGGCGAGGCGGCGACTGCGATCGGCGAGCCCCTGCGATCCCCAGACCCCTGCGATCGGCGACGGCGAGGCGGCGACTGCGAGGCAGAGCCACGGAGGAGCAGATCTGTTGATTCTGCACAACCAAGGGTTCTGATCTGGAGTCGAGGCGACGGGTATTGAAGAAGCTGCGATCGGCGACTGGTCTTGAAGAACCTAGAAATCACCGGAAACAACAGAGAGGGAGAGGGAGAGGGAGAGGGAGAGGGAGGAGGAAGATAAAAAAGGGGGCAAAATGAGGATTATGATAAAGGGCGGCGTGTGGAAGAACACGGAGGATGAGATCCTGAAGGCGGCTGTTATGAAATATGGAAAGAACCAGTGGGCCAGGATCTCCTCACTACTCGTCCGCAAGTCAGCGAAGCAGTGCAAGGCCCGCTGGTACGAGTGGCTCGACCCATCCATCAAAAAGGTAACAATCACTCCTTGCTCTGATGAATACCATCTTTGTTTTGAAAGGGAGGGAGGTACTCTGGCAGTAGGTAGTTTATTTGTGTACTTGTTTGATTACATTTGTTTTAGAAACATTTTAGTGAACATTTGGGAAATAGTCCCTACCATAAGCAGTTACATATGACTGTCTCTGATTTTTTCTTGGTTTTAATTTCCTATCTCTATTAAGCTTGGAATGTTGGGTGAGTAGCTTGTCTTGAGCGCTGATGGCCAAGTGATGAAGAACTGACTGATTGGGTTTTTTTTTTTTTTTTTGCAGACCGAGTGGACCAGGGAAGAAGATGAGAAATTACTCCATCTTGCAAAACTAATGCCTACTCAGTGGAGAACAATTGCCCCAATCGTGGGCCGAACACCATCTCAGTGTCTTGAGCGTTATGAGAAACTGCTTGATGCAGCCTGTGTGAAGGAGGAGAACTATGAACCCAATGACGACCCACGGAAATTGCGGCCAGGAGAGATAGACCCAAATCCCGAGTCTAAACCTGCTCGTCCCGATCCTGTTGATATGGATGAAGATGAGAAGGAAATGCTTTCAGAAGCACGTGCTCGGTTAGCTAACACCAGAGGCAAAAAGGCAAAAAGGAAGGCAAGGGAAAAACAGCTTGAAGAGGCAAGAAGACTTGCCTCCTTGCAGAAGAGGAGAGAATTGAAGGCAGCCGGCATTGATAATAGGCACAGGAAGAGGAAAAGGAGAGGGATTGATTATAATGCAGAAATACCATTTGAAAAGAGACCTCCTCCAGGGTTCTTTGATGTTGTGGATGAGGATATCCCTGTTCAACAACCCAAGTTTCCAACCACCATTGAGGAACTCGAAGGGAAAAGGAGGGTTGATGTAGAAGCCCAGTTGAGAAAGCAAGACATTGCAAGGAACAAAATTACGCAAAGGCAAGATGCTCCTGCTGCAATATTGCAAGCGAACAAGATCAATGATCCAGAAGCAGTTAGGAAAAGGTCAAAACTGATGCTTCCAGCTCCACAGATTTCAGATCACGAGTTGGAGGAGATAGCAAAGATGGGCTACGGAAGTGACCTCGTTTTAGGCAACGAGGAGCTTGCTGAAGGAAGTGGCGCCACACGTGCTCTTCTCGCAAATTACTCCCAGACTCCAAGGCAAGGAATGACGCCTTTGCGAACCCCTCAGAGAACTCCAGCTGGTAAAGCTGATGCTATCATGATGGAGGCTGAAAACCTTGCACGGTTGAGAGAGTCTCAGACACCTCTTTTGGGTGGAGAGAATCCTGAATTACACCCATCAGATTTCTCTGGTGTTACCCCAAGGAAAAGGGAGATACAAACTCCAAATCCCATGGCAACTCCTTTGACAACTCCTGGACACATGGGTCTTACCCCTGGACATATGGGTCTTACCCCTAGACTTGGCATGACTCCATCTAGAGATCTGGGTCTAACACCAAAAGGGACCCCTTTTAGGGATGAGCTTCGCATAAATGAAGAGGTAGAAATGCAGGATAGTGCGAAGTTTGAGCTTCATAGGCAGGCTGAGTTGAGAAAAAACTTACGTGCTGGTCTAACTAATCTTCCACTGCCTAAGAATGAGTACCAAGTAGTTGCCCAACCTATTCCAGAGGAGAATGAAGAAACCGAGGAGAAGATTGAAGAGGATATGTCCGACAGAATGGCTAGAGAAAAGGCACAGGAACAAGCAAGGCAGGAGGCCTTACTTAGGAAGAGATCAAAAGTCCTCCAGAGGGAGCTACCTAGACCGCCTGCTGCTTCTTTGGACCTAATTAGGAATTTGTTGATGAGGGTTGGTGAAGATAAGAGCTCATTTGTCCCCCCTACTTTGTTTGAGCAAGCAGATGAGATGATAAATAAGGAACTTCTAGCACTATTAGAACATGATAATGTTAAATACCCACTTGAGGAAAAAGCAGAGAAGGAAAGAAAGAAAGGGTCCAAGCATGTGGTGGACATGAAATCTTCTGTATCCATACCTGAAATTGAAGAATATGATGAAGATGAACTGAAAGAGGTAAACTGCTTTCTGTAATCTGTGATATATGTTTCCTTTTAGAAATTCTATATTCTTCTCGTTGTGATAATTCTTCTTCTTATATAGTTATATCTAATCCCAGTCAATATTATGCGAATGTAATTTTTAGTTCATCCAGATGCAGCTGCTGTGTTTCTGCTATGTTTGCACTATAATGACTTCATCATCATCTTCATCCAAGTCTTCATGCCAACATGGGCAGCTATTTGATTTAACTTAAAATGTCAACGAATAAATAAAGATAAAATAAAATATAGAAGAAGATCAAAAATTAAGATGTAAACAAAGCCCTGCAGAATTAAGCAAAGTTTTACGACCGACTGTCAACTTGTTGTCAACCTTTTGTATGGTAATGACAAGCAATGGAAATCAAATTATGTTGTTTGGCTTGATTTTCCATTTACCCAGTCATGATTAGTATTCTGATTATGTATACTGATTTCTTAGTCAATGCATTTTAATATTTAACAAGAATGAAACCTATGAAGATTATTCATTTGTATTTAATATCTCTATTTATCAATTGATTGAGAATGGATGTGTTAAATCTGACTTATGTATGTATGTATGTGTGATCTTCACACTTATGGGAGTGTTTTAAAAAAGAAAAGCTGTCATCGCAGAACCTGTTTGCCTTTCATTGTTTAGAGTTTTCTTAAGCTATATTTGGTTTCCAAGGAAGCAAGGCAATGCAAAAAAAAAGGGATGGTAGGGTGTTCGCGTCTGTAATCATTTTGATTCCCTATTTGCTTCATCCAAGATAGCCTTCAGTGACCGTCAGCCTAGAAGCCTTTTGTTAGTGTATATGAGTGCAGTTCTGTGTATGTATGGTATGACAACATATCTATTTTAATTTTGTTTCTGTTACTTTTCTCTTTTATTCATATGGTTTATATGTATAAGAGCATATGCTTTTGAACTCCTAGATTATGAGAAGAGCATCTTTATTTTTGGACGTAAGAGGATAAGCATTTTTACTCATCAAGAATTTCTTTCTTTAGTGATAAGAAAATTCATAGTATAGAGGGGTTTGAATTGGCATACTATATGGGGGTGTCCACGTCCTAGTAATTATATACAACTATTCACTACCGTCTTCTGCTTCTTATTCATGTTGATTGGGATATGTACACTGGGGTTAGGAGGGTTAGTGTTTGAAACTCCTCATGTCTGTGAGACTCTCAACCATATATTCTAGGTTCATGCATTGCACATTTTGTTAGACAAAATCAATCCGCCAAAATATGATGGTTAATAATTTAGGCAATACCATTGTACCCATATCATAAAATGTTTCATGTGTTGATGAAAAGAAAGAGTTACAGATCATCATTGATAGCATACGAATTCTCATGAACCTGATGGAAACAGAATGTACTATTGTCAATTGTGCTTTGGGAACAGATTAGAGGAAACAAAATTGCTTCTCACTTTGACTTCAGGAATTTTCAGTTCCTTTAAGCTCTCTCTGTGTGTGTAATCTTACATGTAAGCTTGAAACACTCATGTAAACTCAAAATTTTTTTTCCTCTTGCAAAAATCACCTTCCTTCATAGACTTTTTGTTTTCTGAATTGTAATGAAGATTTCAATATGTTCCTTGGTTGCATGAGTTTAAACTGTGTAACCAATAAGATAACTCTTCCTACCTGCCCAAATGGGCCTTTTAGGTTTCTTGGTATGCTCCTCCCTTGCCAAGTTGCCTTGAGGTTCTTGCACTAATCCTGGAGTGTTTGTGTTAAGTTGACAACCGGTCAGAAATTCTTGTCCATCTTCACTAAGCTCATCATGATGGATAAGACTTGGATGATGATGTTAACGACGATTTAGAAAGCATATCTATCAATAAACGTTAGCAATGTAGTTTGGAAATGTTTATTTTCCATATTTCAGTTGTGACCATTTACTAGAATCTATGGATTGTTTTTGAAGAATTTTTATTCTTGCAATGTTTTTGTACCTTAATGAACTTGATTTGAAGATGTTTTATAGTGTGGCTAACATTTTCAATCTTCTGGTCAAAAAAAATCTTCAATCTTCAGTAGTTGCACCATAACACCACTGGAAATAATGCATTTAACAGGCTTATCACCACACTTTTTGAGTAAAATACACTTTTTTTTGTAGTATTTCAGCACAGAAAGTAATTAGTGTAGCCTTCTTTTTTCTAGGCTGATTGTTTGATAAAGGAGGAGGTTCAGATTCTTCGTGCGGCGATGGGGCACGAGAATGAGTCTCTTGATGATTTTGTGAAAGCACATGATGCATGCCAGGAAGACCTCATGTATTTCCCTGCTCGTAACATGTATGGACTGGCTAGTGTTGCTGGCAATAGCGAAAAACTTGCTTCTTTACAAAATGAATTCGAGACTGTGAAGAAGAGAATGGATGATGAAGCTAAGAAAGCTACACGACTTGAACAGAAGATCAAAGTTCTCACACATGGATATCAGGTATGTATCAAACCATGCTTGAATTTTGTTTTTCGATTTTGTGTTTCTTATAGTTCACACTGACTTGACATCTTTGCATGTAATTACTTGGATGGTAACTGTTTATATCCTACACTTTTGCCTTGCTGTTCAACAAACTTTGTTATCTTTTGTCCATACCTCCATTAAGTTCAATTGCCAATTTTACTTCACTGTCCTTGTATCTTATGCTTCTCTTTGTTGTCTTCACCTTCTCAACCTAAATTTGCATTTTATTATAATGAGCAGACACGGGCTGGGAAATTATGGTCACAGATTGAGGCCACGTTCAAGCAAGTGGAGACCGCTGCAACAGAATTTGAATGCTTTCAAGCTTTACAAAAGCAGGAGGTTTTGGCCGCTTCGTACAGGGTCAATAGCCTGATAGAAGAGATCACCAACCAGAAAAGGCTTGAGCAAAGTCTGCAGCACCGCTATGGAGATCTCCTAACAGAACATGATAGGATTGAAAGGCTTTTGGGAGAGCACAAACTAAACCTGCAGATACAGGAAGAAATAGCTGCGAAGAATCGTGCGCTGGAGGAGGAAATAGCTGCTGCAAAGGTGGAGGAAGAATTGGCAGCAAAGAATCGTGCGTTTGAAGAGGAAATAGCTGCTGCAAAGGCGGAGGAAGAATTGGCAGCAAAGAATCGTGTGCATGAAGAGGAAATAGCTGCTGCAAAAGCGGAGGAAGAATTGGCAGTAAAGAATCGTGTGCATGAAGAGGAAATAGCTGCTGCAAAGGCGGAGGAACAATTGGCAGCAAAGAATCATGCACTTGAGGAGGAAATAGCTGCTGCCAAGGCAGAAAAAGAATTGGCAGTGAAGAATCATGCACTTGAGGAGGAAATTGCTGCTGAAAAGGTGGAGGAGGAAGAATTGGCCGCAAAGAATCGTGCACATGAGGATGAATTGATTGCGAAGAATCGTGCACTTGAGGAGGAACTGGCTGCGAAGGATCTTTCACTTGAGGAGGAACTGGCTGGGAATAAGCTTGCTCTGGATGAAGAATTGCCAGACAAGGGCCTGGATCACGGCATTCTAGAGTTGGTTGTTGTTTGTGGGCCAACTTCAGATTTCACCAAAACCAGCACTACTTCTGCTGTTCCTCCAGGAGGAAGTAGCGAGGTGCATGTGGGAACTTCATTAGAGAAAGACGACGCCACTGCTCCAGTCCAAGCTGCCCACAATACAGATATGATTCCAGAGGGTATGGATGATGATGAGGATCGGATTTCCATTGCCTGATAAGAACTTAGCCGGTGTCATGGTAGGGCTACAGGATGGAGTGAAGGTGATGATGAAATTTATGCGACACCAGCGTCTCTAGTTGAAGGGCAGCTGCATGCTACTGTCCCTGATGAACCTGATACCCCTCTGGTTCAGATGCAAGACCATTCATCCCCCAACCAACTCTGAAACTATTATCAGTTAGGGTTTTTGAATGATTCAGATATTCAGTGAGCGATTGGGTATTGGATTGTATTATGTGAGCTAAGAAAGATGTTGTACCTACTAATTGCCAAACCGGTTCAGTCGAGAAATTATTGTCATGCTTCTGGGCTTCTCTTTCCTTCCATCAACATTATTTGATCAGGCTGGTCTCATGTGGGGGGGAGGCCCACCTCGATCTCTATCTCAGATTCGATTATATGTATACTAGGTAAATTAAATATTTAAAATATGGTGTGGTGATTATGGCTTTTCTAAACCTCTTAGAGGTTGAGTCTTCAAACCCTACTTTGTATAGATTTTTTTTGGGTTATTTTGACTTTGCCCCCCAAGTTTTGCCTTGAATTAGACTTTACCCCCCACATTTTCATTAATTAGACTTTACCCCCCAAAACTAACTGTTCCGTCAGCTCACCCCCCAAAACTTTATTTCTTTTCCGTCAGCTCAACCTTTCTCTTAGATGGTGAGCTGACGGAACAGTTAGTTTTGGGGGGTAAAGTCTAATTAATGAAAATGTGGGGGGTAAAGTCTAATTCATGGCAAAACTTGGGGGGCAAAGTCAAAATAACCCTTTTTTTTATTAAAAATCTTATTTTTAGTCCAAATCCTCTACGTCCAACTCGAAATTCCAAATATAATAAAATATTTGTATATACGGGCCGGGCCCGAGCCTGGGCTCAGACCCTTGCCCTGAGGCCACCCATCCGTGCTTGACATCTCTAGACCTGACCTGGCTCGGCCCAGCCCAGCCCGTTTTACATCGGTAACGACAGCCGTGTACACCCTCACACCCACTATTAGTAGGGGGGCAATTCAAGGTCTATCTTAGCTGCTGTTATCCCCAGATCGATAGCATTGGGTGAGGGGTACACAGCTGACGTGGTATGTCCGTCCCCACCATTGAGATAGGGCATAGTTGCATGTGGTGGCATGCCAAAGACACCTGGGTTTGAACTTGAACTCCCACTGTTGAATCAGCCAATCCAACGATCCCTGCAGTACCCCATCGGTGATTCACAGAGCCAAACATGCAACCACCCTACGGGTGAATCTTGACCGTCAGTATTCTAGGTTTGACTGAAAATTATTTGACAGTCCCGTGTTAGGTTCTGTGGATCAAACTGTCCACTATATAGCGTTAGATTGTTAACTGATAGTCCCACATTAACTTGCGAGTATCCATCACCTGTTTTATATACTCATTGTGGACATTCCTTTACAATCCGGGTTTTAGAGTGTGAGAGTAGCTAATATACTATCAAAGTTAGGGTTCATCGTCTTCCTGCTCCGGATGCTCTCCACTGACTGTATCTTACCACACATACTCTATACGAGGGGGGGGGGGGGGGGGTCGATGAGGGAAACATCTATCATCCGTTTTATATACCCGCTGTAGATTTCTCCATACTATCTGGATTATGGAGTGAGGATATCTAACATAGATAAACATGAAGTGTTTTGAGGGTGTTCCTGGTCCGAGACTAGAGCTTTGCTATCCTGCTCATCACGTCTGCGGCCTTTAGCGCTACCCAGTTATCATGGGCCGGCCCACGAATGTGGATGGGCTGCTGAATGTTTAGTAGCTATTCACTTTTTTTTTATTAACATGTGTGGACACATCACAGCCATCCATTTTTATCATTTAGATTTGGGTAGAAAATAATTAGGGAGACTGGTTAACGGTCCAAAACAGAAGATCCGTTTAAGCAAAAGGACATAGTATTAAATTACCCCTTAATATGCGTTAAATTTTAATTAAAGCTCTTAACATAGTCACCCGCGTGGTTTGCGGTTCACTAGGCAAAAACAGTCATTGCTCACATATTAACAGTTCTAGAGTGGGTGGGCAATCTATAAACCACCAGGAGAACTCAAGGGGATCGCATCTTAAAGGACAGGGGATCCCAACAGGGCAAAACAATTGTTGGCGAGCGGACCTCGAACCACGATGATAATGTGGTTCGGGGTGACTATTTTAAGTCATTCGAATTTTAATGCATTCCACTCCTCTCTAAACTAAAAAGAAACCAAAAACCTAAACCGAATCCTAAAGCCTAAGATCTACAGATCATGGGATGAACCCTAGACCTAGTCCTAAAACCTCAGATCTACAAGCCACAGGATGAAACCCTAGACCTAATCCTAAACCTAATCCAAATTGAATATGTTTACCGCTTGCCTCTCGTCTCCGCTGCTCACACCGTTGAGGAGGAAGGAGGAGTTGATAGGGGGTGGGAGGAGGAGGAGGAGGCCAAGGTTGCCCTACTGCTACTGTGGGTGCAAAATCTAGTTAAACGTCCAATGGTGGGACCCACAGTCTCGCCTGGGGCCCACGAGTCCAACGGTGGGACCCGCAGCCCTGCCTGGAGCCCACGAGGTCAATAGTGGGACCCGCAACCCTGCTTGGGGCCCACGAATCCAATGGTGGGACCCGCAACCCTGCCTGGGGCCCATAGGTACGACGGTAGGACCCACAGCCCTACCTGGGGCCCACTTGCACTATCTGGGGTCTGGTAACTCCCCCTGGATATTTACCAAATCCCGGATATTCCTGAAAATATTCCTGGAATATTCTCCAGATAAACTAAGCCCTTATAAATAGCAAACCCTGTAAACGATTCCAGATCCCAAATTCCAGACCAGAAACACACTTTCTGTTTTCCAGAGCTCCCTGAGCTTTCTGGTTTTCAGACTCCTTTTTTATTCTCCGATTACTTGTAAGAAGCATACCTCAGCCTGTTGAGAGTAGCTCTACTATTTACTCAGAGATAGTGGATTCAAATGTTGCGTCTTACCGCACGGAGACGTAGGCTTCGGCCGAACTTCATCACCATATCATGTGTCATCTCTTCCTCTACCTTTCTACTCTACAGTGTTTGTGTGACAGCCCAGCAAGTCACAACTCAGCGCTTCGAAGCGCGCCACATCCCGAAGGGTCAAACCTTCAATCGACTGTTGGAGGAGGGTCACGTATGACGGCCGAAATCCTCCCCCACAGTTTGGCACCGTCTGTGGGATCACGATCCTATCAACTTACAACTTCTAAGTTTTCCAACTCCTTCGGTAGCTGCTACCGGTTGCCTAAGCAATCCGTCTGTCTCCATCATTACATCTAAATGGTGAAGACACCAATGGACCAGCCAGAGGAAAGCAGCATGCACCCAGACACTTAGCATCCAACGACTCGGTCAATGAGTCATCGGTTCGCGACGATCCAACACCCGGAACAACAACTCGCTACTAATCCAAATAGTCGCCCGTCGGTTGATCGTGTCGCCCAGGCTCAACCTCGACAGTCACCTCAACTCGTCGACCTAACTCCTCAGTGCTTGGGGAAAGCACACATCTCTTCTAGTGCCGATGCTCAAGCGACGTACCAGATCACTATAGAGGATTTCCAACTCCTCACTCTCATGAAGCAAAACGTTGCTCTTATGGTTGAGAGAGACTCTCTCTGACAAATCATCGTCAATGCAAGAGTCAACCCTCCACAGTCAGCCACCTGCATCAACGATAGAGAAAATATCCGCTGGTCGGTCGACCAATCTTCCGCTCCTTCCAGACGATCCACCGTCGACATCCCTCGACAGCCCCTTGAATCCCTCTCAAGAAGACCCTCGCCTATTCCTCCTAAGCCAACGGTCTGGGAACGACTCAATGAATCTGCTCGTTATCCTGAGCCTCTTGGCTCCGAGTCATCCTCCGATCCCTGCACCATAAGAGGTGTTCGAAATAATCGGTACCGCTCCAAAGTTCGGCAACACTACAATGGCGATCGAGCCCTACCCGTGCATCAGATGACAAGATGGACTCTGACACCATCTCTACCTTCTTTTCCTCCAAGACGCCTCTCCGACCAACGAGGTAATCAAAGGAACGATCATGCCTCCGAAGGCCCGCTTCATCGGTAGATTCTCCGCGCCCTGTTTCCTCGAAGGTGGAAAGCCCCTGATCTCCCCAAGTTCAATTGATTGACTGGAGATCTGACGCTGCACATCCTCGCCTTCAGGCAAGCGTTGACGCCACATGATAGCGACAACTAGGTTCTATGCCGCACCTTTATTGGCAGCCTGGATGACATGTCACTCGATTGGTATCACAACCTCCCAACCGGTTTCGTGAGTTGGTTCGAGGATCTGGCAGACCTTTTTGTTCAACACTATCGGCTGAATCTCAAGCCAGAAAGAAACTGGACTCCCTTTACCGGCTCAGGATGGGATCGGATGAAACCCTTCGAGAGTTCTCTCGGAGGTTCCGTAACGATAATGCTACGCTCTCCGGACACCATCTCGACGATGAAGCCATCATGCTCGCATTCCAGAATGCCCTACGTTTTGACCTCCACATCTACAATGACCTTATCTATAATCCTCCTACCTTCCTCGGAGTGCTATTCGATCGAATTCAAAAGAAGATCGAGGTGGAGGATGATCAAGTCGCTCGCAAGAAACGTGATCGCAAGAAGCGTCTTTCTGATAAGGAACCAATGAGACCAACAGCTCAAGCTCTGTGGGTGCAAATTTTGGTAAGAAATCTGCAAGCAGCGGGACCCACCGGCCGTGCCTGGTGGGCCCCCGGAGACAACAGCGGGACCCACCGGCCCTGCCTGGTGGGCCCCCGAGTACAACAGCGGGACCCACCGGCCCTGCCCAGTGGGCCCCCGAGTACCACAGGGGGACCCACCGGCCTTGCCTGGTGGGCCCCCGGAGACAACAGCAGGACCCACCGGCCCTGCCTGGTGGGCCCCCGAGTACAACAGCAGGACCCACCGGCCCTGCCCAGTGGGCCCCCGAGTACCACAGGGGGACCCACCGGCCTTGCCTGGTGGGCCCCCGGAGACAACAGCAGGACCCACCGGCCCTGCCTGGTGGGCCCCCGAGTACCACAGCGGGACCCACCGGCCCTGCCCAGTGGGCCCCCAGAGACCGCAACGGGACCCACCGGCCCTGCCTGGTGGGCCCCTGAAGGCTTTCGAGGGACCCACCGGCCCTGCCTGGAGGATCCCCAGATACGGCAGCAAAAACCGCCATTTGCCCCGGAATCCCTCCCAGAGAATCCTATAAATAGCAGAGTCTTCGAATGTAAAAGGATCGATTCTAAAAAAAAAAGATCGAATTCTCAGTTCTAAAAACCAGAGCTCTGGGATTCCTAACTTCCGATCTACCATCTCTCTTTGATCTTCTTTTCTCTTTCGAAGAGATCAGAGAGCTTTCAGTGATACTCGGCCTGTCGAGGTCACTTCAACATAAGTGTTAGTGAATTCGGGTTGCTCCCTATAGCACGGAGACGTAGGCTTCGGCTGAACTCCGAGATCACTTCTCTTGTGTCAAAATCTTTCTCTCTGATTGCTTTTCTGTCTACATATCAAAAAAGCAACAACTTCAAACAACCGATCGACCAACGATCTTCGACATTAACTTCGACTCCAATTGACTGGTGCTGCGAAGGTCTTCGGGTCGGCACGAAGATTTTCCCCCACAAGCTCGCAACGCTCAGGCTGAGGAAGATGAAACCTCTAAGAGGCCGAGGCGGGCAGACGATAGACCTGTAGAGCCTCAAAAGACCACAGACACCAAAGGGAAGCACCCCGTCAACTGATCAGAGTAAAAGACCTCCGACTATCAATAACTCGAAAGGTCCCTCATCTGAAATCCATGATGTAACATCTTCCAACTTATCAATGAAATGATAGTTGCTTCAAGTTCTATCGAAGACTATCAAATTTTATCTCAATTTCTACTCAACGTCACAGTTAGTTCGGTTCGTGTTGCGACATAGCCGACTAACCTTCAACGGTACAAAGCTACTTGCCCTGATACGTAGTTTCGATTGAAACGGCACTTCACCTAAGTCCAACCGATACAAGGGTGCTACGCTGAGTACTCCGAATCATTAGCGTCGTACATGCTCCTGTTGTCACGTAAGGACACATGCACTAGTGCCTCACTATAGTTAGTTCGGTTCGGGTTGTGACACGGCCAACTAACCTGCAACGGTACAAAGCTATGTGTCCTGATACATAGGTTCGACTGAAACGGCGCTTCGCCTAAGTCCAACCGATACAAGGGCGTTACGCTGAGTACTCCGAATCATTGGCGTTGCACATGCTCCCGTTGTCACGTAAGGACACATGCACTAGTGCCTCGCCACAGTTAATTCGGTTCGCATTGCGACACAACCAACTAACCTACAACGATACAAAGCTACGTATCCCGATACGTAGGTTCGACTGAAACGGTGCTTCGCCTAAGTCCAACTGGTACAAGGGTACTACGCTGAGTACTCCGAATCATTGGCATCGCACATGCTCCCATTGTTACGTAAGGACACATGCACTAGTGTCTCGCCACAGTTAGTTCGGTTCGCGTTGCGACACGGCCGACTAACCTGCAACGGTACAAAGCTATGTGTCCCGATACGTAGGTTCGACTAAAACGACGCTTCGCCTAAGTCCAACCGATACAAGGGCGCTACGCTGAGTACTCTGAATCATTGGCTTCGCACGTGCTCCCGTTGTCACATAAGGACACATGCACTAGTGTCCCGCCACAGTTAGTTCGGTACGCGTTGCGACACGGCCGACTAACCTGCAACGGTACAAAGCTACGTGTCCCAATACGTAGGTTCGATTGAAACGACACTTCGTCTAAGTCCAACCGATACAAAGGCACCATGCTGAGTACTCTGAATTCTTACACCCCGCCAATCAGTAAGTCCAAGGTCCCACCCTCGGCATACAAAGACAAAGCCCGAGATGATGACATCGTCTCGGCCCAAGGTGACAGCCTTGGCATTCAAAAGCAAAATTCGAGGCAAGCTTCACCGCCTCGGCACTTGACGAAGCCCGAGACGTCGGCAACGTCTCGGCCCGAGGCGACCTTTGCCACGACATTCGAAGACAAAGTCCGAAGCATGCTTCATCGCCTCGGCACCTGACGAAGCCCGAGACGTCGGCACCGTCTCGGCCTGAGGCAACCCTCTCCTCGGTATTCGAAAACAAAGTCCGAGGCAGGCTTCATCGCCTCGGTACCTGACGAAACTCGAGACGTCGGCAACGTCTCGGCCCGAGGCAACCTTCGCCTTGGCATTCGAAAACAAAGTCCGAGGCAAGCTTTGCCGCATCAGCACCTGATGAAGCCCGAGACATCGGCAACGTCTCGGCCCGAGACGACCTTCGCCTCGACATTCGAAGACAAGGTCCGAGGCAGGCTTCACCGCCTCGGCACCTGACGAAGCCCGAGACGTCGGCAACGTCTCGGCCCTAGGCGACCTTCGCCTCAGCATTCGAAACAAAGTCCGAGGCAAGCTTTGCCACCTCGGCACCTGACGAAGCCTGAGACATCGGCAACGTCTCGGCCCGAGGCGACCTTCGCCACGGCATTCAAAAACAAAGTCCGAGGTAGGCTTCACCGCCTCGGCACCTGACAAAGCCCGAGACGTCGGCAACGTCTCAGCCCGAGGCGACCTTCGCCTCAGCATTCGAAAATAAAGTCCGAGGCAGGCTTTGCCACCTCGGTACCTGACGAAGCCCGAGACGTCGGCACCATCTCGGCCCGAGGCAATCTTCGCCTCAGTATTCGAAGACAAAGTCCAGGCAGGCTTCACCATCTCGGCACCTGACAAAGCCCGAGACGTCGGCACCATCTCGGCCCGAGGCGACCTTCGCCTCGGCATTCGAAAACAAAGTCCGAGACAAGCTTCGCTGCCTCAGCACCAGACGAAGCCCGAGACATCGGCACCGTCTCGGCCCGAAGCGACCTTCTCTTCGGCATTCGTAAACAAAGTCCGAGGCAAACTTCGCTGCATCGGCACCTGACAAAGCCCGAGACGTCGACACCATCTCGGCCCGAGGCGACCTTTGCCTCAGCATTTGAAGACAAACTCAGAGGCAAGCTTCACCGCCTTGGCACCAGACAAAGCCCGAGACGGCGACATCGTCTCAGCCCAAGGTGACAACCTTGGCGTTTGAAAGCAAAACCCAAGGCGGCCTTCGCCTCGGTATTCATAGGCAAAGTCCAAGACTATCGTCGCCGCCTCGACGCTTGACTAAGTACGCGGCAACAGGCACGACGGTTGATGACGGACAACGCGTTGGCAGACGCGACGCCCGTCACCAGATAACAAAATGGTGAACGCACCCTCGATTGGCCCTTGGCAGGGGTCGGCAGGCGTGACGGTCGACGCCGAACAACGTGCGCCGACATGCTCGTTCGGGTTTGTTCGGTTACAAGACAAGCACAAACAGGCCAAGGCTCGGCTCGTGGTGGAACGGCTCAGCTCACCATCCCCAAATGAGTTAGAGAGGGGGTGAGAGTTAGAGAAAGAGGTGAGAGTTAGAGAAAGGCAAACACCCCAGAACCCCCTTTACACTTCCAATCAAAAGGGTATGTGGGATTTGATCAACACAGTCCACCGAGTCAAGAGCACACTACACAATTCGATGTAGCATCTGATCAAGGGGCCCTTTGCTTCCAATCCATTGCTTCCCACTCCGATGACATCAACGGCTAGGATTTTTGCTCAAAACAAAGCAGCCACCGTGAAGTCACATGGGTGCTGTCAGATGAATCAGAAAGAGTTTAGAAAAAGAGAGGGGTTCCCTTCCTTCTCTGGCACCGTCGGCTCATTGCAGCCACCCTCATATATCTCAGTCACCGGCAACCTACTTCACCACCTGTGACTGCGACCCTATCGCCACAATCGACCTCCCGTGGTGCTCTCCGTGACCTCCGCCCGGACTGCCTCATCTTCGACTCCCTCTTCACCTGAAGCGCCGACCTCGCCGCCGACCTCTGCCTCCCCCGTCTCATCTTCCAGGGCGCCGGAGCGTTCCCCATGTTCGTCAAAAAAAAAAAAAGAGGGAACCAGAGAAGTGAAAAAAACAGAGAGAAGCATAGAGAGTTAGAGAGAAAGAGAAGAGAGATGGGAGAGTTTGTTGGAAATTAATTGTCCTAGACTAGCAAACTTAAGAATTAATCAAGTATTTTATATTAAATAAATGATTATTTATCAAATATGATTTTTCACGCAAGCAAAATCAAGACACAATATCTTTTAGAAATTGTTTACCAAGGTAGAGCGGGTTCTATGGAACCGTCATTCACCTTGCCGAACTTTTTAAAAAGATAGAAATAATCTATCTAAATTATCAATAATTATTTAGATTTCTCTATTAGAGGCAAGTCGATTATTTTAGATCTAATATTAGGACAAAAGAAGAGTTAGAAACTCTGGCCTATGGTCGAAGCGTGCTAGGCACTGTCCCAAGAAACTTATTGCCCCCCTCGTGCGGGTCTTGTGGCAATGGTTCTCGGAGATACAACAACCCCGGTCAGGCGACCTCCTTCTCGTCGGCACGACTTCAAGAAGGTTTTGCGAACCTCGTACAACTTGCAGGAACCCAGCGACTCGATGAGGAACTTCTCGAAGCAGGGAGGCAGCACCGCAGCAGAGCTTTGATCCGAGAGAGGGAGTCTTCTCGGAGCAAAGGAGCAGCACCACAACACGAGAGAATGGGAGAGAGAGAGAGAGAGAGAGAGAGACAGAGACAGAGTTTAGAGAATAATTCCGATATTCGGACTGTGTATTCTCTATGGCTGCACTGGGCCTTATATAGGCCTCGGGCAGTTAATAGAGGGCTGAAAGAGGGGAGCGGTTAATGGGCTGCGATTAAGCCCATTAACCTCGCACGTTACAGCTCGCAGAGAGCAGCCTCGTAACGGCTAGCATGCAGCAACGGGTCGCATGCAAAACGGCTAGTAGCCAAAAAGGAATTTCATAAATGGTGGAGGACTTAAAAGCAAAAAACAAAAATAAGGCAGGTGCGGACCAGCCCATTTCGGAGGTGCTATCGTGTCCGGGTCCGCGGGCGCACACACACGCGCCGGCCAGTCCATACCCAAGCCCAAGCCCGGCCCGGCTCGGCTCGGCACGACACGGCACGCACGCGCGCGCGTGTGTAAGCTAGTGGAGCCCCTCCTCTAGTGTGATGACTAGTGGGGGGAAGTGGGCAATCCCTTTTAAGTTGGTAGGGGATTTCTCCCCTTACCGATATGGGACTAAACCCATTGTTTTGTGTGGTTTTAAAACACACACCCAACAATCCCCCACATGTGTTTAAAACCACTAAATATTAAATAATTAAAAAAATTCAAAATATAAAGTAAAAAGACTTTGCTGGATTCCTTATACTACGCAGTAGGTGTAGGTACCTTTCGGTTTGAACCTCCACTTAGTACAGCTGTATACATCCGTGAGGACTTGGTGGACTACACCTTGAACCAGCCTCATTTATCGGGTTTCTACAAGTAGTACATGTAGTACAGTTTTCGATGGTTCTAAGCGGGTTGCGCTATTAATGGCCTTGCGCAGATATCTTTTCTTGTATGTTTCTAGGGAGCAGCCCTGGTCTCAGAGTTACGGCCTCACAACGACATACATATAGGTAAGTCCTAATAGGGGTCTGAGCAAGGCGACACCCCGCCTCATGGGTCTTGGACTTATTAAGAGTTTTAAACTCATCCTATCCCTTGCTTTTAATAAGCACTGACGTCATAGGGACGGGAGCATTATTCAGTGCTCCTTATTTTCAATCACTAATACAGTTTGTTTCTACCCATTGAACCTCCGTGAGGTTGGGTTCCCACTGCGGTGATCTTTCTTATGGACTTAATCCTATCCCCCTCGACGATTCTAAGACCACTGTCCTAGAGAGGCCCTTAGTTAGATGATCCGCCAAATTCTTTTCGGATCTAACAAAATCTAGGGCAATTATTTGATTCTTCATCTTATATCTGAGAGATCTATGTCTCACTTTCAGATGTCGATTTATTTTCACATCAATGTTTTCTTGATTACATTTATCAATAGCTGATCGACAATCACAATGGATAGATAGCCGGTAAAGGCTTTTCTATCAATGAGATCTCATATAGAAGATCTCGAAGCCATTCTGCTTCTGTGCTAGTGGTATCTAGCGCTCTCATTTCTGATTTCATGGTACTCCTAGCTATAACGGTCTGTTTGGTGGATTTCCAAAATATGACTCCACCTCCTAGTAGGAATACATACCCGATTGTGGACTTAATATCTATTGAGTCACTAATCCAGTTAGCATCAGAGTATCCCTCTAACACAGCTGGATATCCACTATAGTGGAGACCGTATGATATGGTTCCTTTAAGGTATCTAAAAACTATTTCTAACGCATTCCAATGAAACTCATTCGGGTTAGACGTATAACGACTAAGTCTATTTACCGCGTAAGCGATATCGGGTCGAGTATAGTTTGCTAGAAAACCTAGCGATCCTATGATTTGAGCATACTCGCTCTGTAGTCTAGGAAGTCCAATATTTTTTGTCAGATGAGTATTTGGATCATATGGTGTGGATACCGGTTGGCAATCGGGGTCGTAAAATTTTCTAAGGATTTTCTCGACATAGTGGGATTGGGATAACACTAAACCATTGTCCTTCCTAATGATCTTAGTGTTCAAAATAACGTCGGCTTGTCCTAGATCTTTCATGTCGAAGTTTTGGGACAAAAAATGTTTGATATCATTTATGATTTGTATGTTTGAACCGAATATTAGAATATCGTCAACATACAAACATAAAATGACAACATTATTACCATCTACTTTATGGTATACACATTCATCCGTTGTATTGATATCAAAGCCATAGGATAAGATAACTTTATCGAATTTCATGTGCCATTGTTTTGGGACTTGTTTAAGTCTATAGAGGGATCGAATTAATTTACACACCTTTTCCTCTTGTCCAGGTGCAGTAAATCCCTCGAGTTGGTCCATGTATATTTCCTCATTAAGGTCGTCATTCAAGAAAACAGTCTTGACATCCATTTGATGTATGACTAGCTTATAGATTGAAGCTAAGGCGATGAGGATCCTAATCGTGGTTATCCTAGCGACAGGTGAGTAGACATCAAAGTAGTCTACCCCTGGTTTTTGGGTAAAGCCCTTGGCTACAAGTCGTGCCTTAAATTTATCTATGGTACCGTCGGGTCTAAGCTTCTTCTTAAACACCCATTTACATCCTATGGTTTTACAACCAGGAGGTAAATTGGTGAGTTCCCAAGTATGGTTTTGAAGTATGGATTGGATCTCGTTATCTATGGCTTCTTTCCAAAATGGTGAATCTATGGACTTCATTGCATCTGTATAGGTGAAGGGAGAGTTCTCCACCAGAAGTGCATAGAAGTCATCAAAGACTTTTTCTACACGGGCATGTTTACTCCTCCTAGGTTCGGTTTGGGTTACCGGTTCAGTCTGGTCTTCAGGTTCTAATTGGACTTCGGGTTCGATCTGAGTTACCTGATTAGAACTGGAAGCCTGGTTATTGGAATTAATCCTAGTGTTGATCCTAGTCTTATAAGGGAAGATATTTTCAATGTATGAAGCATCTCTTGCTTCGATTATGGTGTTATTGGCTATTTCACTTATTTCAGAGTTAAACACTAAAAAACGATTAGCGTTACTGTCTGAAGCGTAGTCAATAAAGATGGTATCTACAGTCTTAGGTCCTATCTTCTTTATTTTGTTATCGGGGATTTTTACCTTAGCTAGGCACCCCCACACTTTTAGATATTCTAAGTTAGGTTTTCTATTATTCCATACTTTGTATGGGGTCAAGTCATTGTGTTTGAAAGGAATCCAGTTAAGGATAAAACAGGCCGTCATTAGGGCTTCCCCCCACAAGTTCTCTGGCGCTCCAGAGCTTAGTAACATGGAATTGACCATGTTCATTAGGGTCCTGTTTTTCCTCTCCGCTACACTATTGGATTGGGGAGTGTAAGGAACTGTGACTTCATGGAGTATTCCATAGTCTTCACAGTACTCACTTAACTCATTTGAAGTATACTCCCCTCCTCGGACTGGCCTAAGGATTTTAATGTTTTCGTCTAATTGGTTCTCAACCAGAGCTCTGTAAATTTTAAATTTACTGAGTACTTTATTCTTAGTTTTAATAAGGTATAGGTGGCAATATTTTGAAGCGTCATCTATGAACGTTACAAAATATCTATTGCCACATCTCGAGGTTCTCCCAGAATCACAGACATCGCTGTGAATTAATTCAAGTATTTTGGAGTCTCGATCGATGGTTTTAAAGGATTTCTTAGGTTGTTTGGCTTCTACGCATATCTCGCACTTGTCGAGATTCCTAGTATCGGATTTAGGAACAATGTTTAAAGTCATGAGTTTCTTAATAGAATTATAATTTACATGACCTAGTCTTTGATGCCAAGTGACCGAAGACTCAACATTTAAAATAATAGAAGAAGGATTGAATAAATTCAATTTAAATAAGCCATCACAGAGAAATCATTTTCCAATAAAATTTGTTCCCTTAGTTATTACAACTTTATTGGACTCGAATACAATCTTATACCCATGTTGTACTAACAAAGATCCACTAATAAGATTTCTCCTAATCTCCGGAACGTGGTGGATTCCGCGCAGGGTTAGGGTCTTTTCCGACGTCAACTTCTGGTCGATCCGTCCTATCCCTAGCACACGAGCCTCAGTATTGTTTTCCATGCTTACAGCTCCTCCACTTGAGACCTGATAGGTGGAAAACAAAGATTGATCGAAGCAAATATGAATGTTAGCTCCTGTGTCAATCCACCAATCAAATGCTTGAAAGGTCATATTAACTTCAGGGGTGAAGAGAACAGACCTGAAAGCGGTCCCAGAAGAGCCAGCTCTAGAGGTCACCATGTTGACTTGGGAGCCAGGTGGCATTTGACCATTTCTTCTTGGATTTGGAGGTGGTGCTGTCTTCTTGTAAAAGCATTGGTTGGCCATGTGATTGGTCCGACCGCAGACGTAGCAGCAACGCACTCCTTCCTTCTTTTGGTCATTGGGATGGTTTGGGTTATGGTTGTTATGGTATGGCTTCCTGGTATAGGGTTTAGGCTTAGAATGGAAGGGTTTCTTCTGAAACTTGTTTTTAGGTTTTTGGAATGGCTTGGATGGTTGACCCTCTATGTTGTTGACTTTGGGTTTGGATTCAGAAGATCCCTTTTCCCTAAGCCTATGTTGCTCCTCAATTCTAATAGAGTTTAGAACTTGAGTTAGGGTTAGGTCTCCTTGGGTATGACTTAGGTGTTTAGAAAACTCGGACCAAGAAGCAGGTAGTTTATCTATAAGACAAGCTATTTGGAAGGTTTCATCAAGGGTGGAACCATTAGTCTTCAGATGTTGGACCAGGTTCTCAAACTCATGAATCTGATCATTCATGGGTTTGGAGTCAACCATTTTGAAGCTATTGAAGTCTGACGCTTTGAAACGTTTTACTCCAGCATCATCTAGACCATACTTACGCTCTAGGGTATCCCATAGGTCCTTAGGGTTTTGAATGGTATAGTAGATATCATAGAGTCTATCAGATAATGCCCCTAGAATCCTATGAAGGCCATGGTAGTTGATTTCTTCTGGGGTCCTAGTGGGAATGCCAGAAGTCGGTTCGGGATCAGGTTGGGAAGTGGAGGCTCGGGTACGACGTGTTTGACTAGACCCACTAGATACTCCCGGTGCAGTTTCACCTATGGCTGACAGTAACCCAAGTGTGGTTAGCCAGAAACGCATCTGGTTTTGCCACCTCTTGAAGTTAAACCCGTCAAACTTCTCGGGTTTGGCACTAAGGGTTTCACGGTTTGGTGAGGCCATTTCGGACCAAAGTAAGGAGTTGAAATCTGAGGATTGAAAAATAAGTTTTGTCAAATTTAAAGCACACTTAGATAGATTTGAATTTTAGAATTCCAAATGAAACTTCCAAATCCTAACGGCCAGATGGGCTCCAGGTAGGAGGTGGAGCACAAGGCTCGCTCAAATACCAAGCTACCTTGGGCAATTTAATGCCGGTTTGACAAGCCTTTCTAGACACCGTAGGTAGTGGAATATTCCAATGACGACTTTTAGTCTTTTCTATAATCTATGCTTCTAATTTACTTTTGTAGAACATAATTTTGTAACTAGTAGCAACTAATAGGTAGCACGGAATAACGTCTAATAGATGATCACGTAGGCTAACAGATAATTAGTGAGCACGTTACAAAGAAAATAACTTATGAACGATTAAATTATAACAATAAGTTTCTTGGATTGTTGGAAATTAATCGTCCTAAACTAGCAAACTTAGGAATTAATCAAGTACTTTATATTAAATAAATGATTATTTAGCAAATATGATTTTTCACGCAAGCAAAATCAAGACACAATATTCTTTTAGAAATTGTTTGCCAAGGCAGAGCGGGTTCTATGGAACCGTCATTCACCTTGCCGAACTTTTCAAAAAGATAGAAATAATCTATCTAAATTATCAATAATTATTTAGATTTTTCTATTAGATGCAAGTCGATTATTTTAGATCTAATATTAGGATAAAGGAAGAGTTAGAAACTCTGGCCTGTGGTCGAAGCGTGCTAGGCATTGTCCCAAGAAACTTATTGCTCCCTTCGTGCGGGTCTCGTGGCAATGGTTCTCGGAGATACGACAACCCCGGTCAGGCGACCTCCTTCTCGTCGGCACGACTTCAAGAAGGTTTTGCGAACCTCGTACAACTTGCAGGAACCCAGCGACTCGATGAGGAACGTCTCGAAGCAGGGAGGCAGCACCGCAACAGAGCTTTGATCCGAGAGACGGAGTCTTCTCGGAGCAAAGAAGCAGCACCACAGCACCACAACACGAGAGAATGGGAGAGGGAGAGACAGAGTTTAGAGAATAATTCCGATATTCGGACTGTGTATTCTCTATGGCTGCACTGGACCTTATATAGGCCTCGGGCAGTTAATAGAGGGCTGAAAGAGGGGAGCGGTTAATGGGCTACGATTAAGCCCATAAACCTCGCACGTTACAGCTCGCAGAGAGCAGCCTCGTAACGGCTAGCATGCAGCAACGGGTCGCATGCAAAACGGCTAGTAGCCAAAAAGGAATTTCATAAATGGTGGAGGACTTAAAAGCAAAAAACAAAAATAGGGCAGGTGCGGACCAGCCCACTTCGGAGGTGCTATCGTGTCCGGGTCCGCAGGCGCACACACACGCGCCGCCCAGCCCATGCCCGGCTCTGCACGGCACGGCACGCACGCGCACGCGTGTGTGAGCTAGTGGAGCCCCTCCTCTAGTGTGATGACTAGTGGGGGGAAGTGGGCAATCCCTTTTAAGTTGGTAGGGGATTTCTCCCCTTACCGATATGGGACTAAACCTATTGTTTTGTGTGGTTTTAAAACACACACCCAACAGAGTTCAGAGAGGGAGGGGCGCGACCAACCCGACCCCCCCTTCTCCATCTCCGACAACCCGAACACCCCACCCCGTTTTCGCCTCCGCTCGCCGTCGTCCACACCCGGCCGCCGCTGCAACCTCGCCACCGTCGCTGCCCCAGCCCGACCCCTGTGCCCCGCCTGATCTCCCGACCCCCCCTTCCCCGCACCCGACCAACTAAAAACAAAACCTGCTGAGGTGGCATCACGGACAGCCGTTTGATTTGAGCTGGGTGCAAAGCATTCTCACGATGTTTCCATCGTGTGGCCTCGATTTCATTGCACTTGATCAAACGATCAACATTTCTCCCGACCTGCAGTAGAAGAAAACCCCACCTATCACCCTGGGTGCTCTTGTGTCTACCCCGGGAGTCTCCCTATACACTTCTACCGACCCCCCAAAACCCAACCTGGGTTTTTGTAAAAAAAAACCCAGTCCTAAAACTTCTGCCAGACCCCCTTTTTATCATTTTTTGCCAATAAACATAGCTCATGATTTTTTACAAAAAAAAAAACCCCTCCCACCCAGAATCTTTGACCAAACTTCCCTACTCCTGTTTTTTTCACACTTTTTACACATAACCCCTAACCCATGATTTTTTGCACAAAACCCCCCATGCCCCTAACGTTTTGCACAGAATCTACTACCCCTGACTTTTTGCACAGCACCCCCTGCCCCTAACTTTTTACACAAAACCCCCTCCCTTGACTTTTTGCATAGAACCCCCTGCCCCTAATATTTTTTGACCAATGCCCCCAGGTTTTTTTTAGCCCGAACCGACTTGCGCGCAGCTATTTTTGTGACCCCAGTCAACCAGGTTACCACCTACCCAACTGAGAGGGGGTAACACACCAGTAGTCGGCCCCGGACAGGGGGTCGGCAGGCAAACGACGGTCGGCCCCGCGCAACGGGTCGGCAGATGCACAGTAGTCAGCCCCGAACAGGGGGTCGACAGACAGATAGCAGTCGGCCCCGGACAGGGGGTCGGCAGACAGACAGCTGTCGATCCCGGACAGGGGATCGGCAGGCAGACAATGGTCGGTCCCGCACAACGGGTTGGCAGACACAGTAGTCGGCCCCGGACAGGGGGTCGACAGGCAAATAACAATCGGCCCCGCGCAACGGGTCAGCAGACAGACGATGGTCGGCCCCGCGCAACAGGTCGGCAGACGCACACCCGACCGATCCCTGGCAGGGAGTCGACGGGCCCAACTATCAGCCTCATGTAGCAGGTCAACAGACAGATGACGACCAACCCCGGACAGAGGATTGACAGACGAGCGACCGGCTTTGCACCAGGAACCCACAGCCTCGCCTGGGGCCCACGAGGCTGTGGAGGGGGTAAACACCTATCTAGCTGGGAGGGGGTAAATGTGGGTGCAAAATCTAGTTAAACGCCCAACGGTGGAACCCACAGCCTCGCCTGGGGCGCACGAGTTCAACGATGGGACCCGCAGCTCTGCCTGGGGCCCATAGGTACGACGGTGGATCCCACAGCCCTGCCAAGGGCCCACTTGCACTATCTGGGGTCTGATAACTCCCCCTGGGTATTTACCAAATCCCGGATATTCCTGAGAATATTTCTTGAATATTCTCCAGATAAACTAAGCCCTTATAAATAGCAAACCCTGTAAACGATTCCAAATCCCAAATTCCAGACCAGAAACCCACTTTCTGTTTTCCAGAGCTCCCTGAGCTTTCTGGTTTTCACTCTTTTTCCATTCTCAGATTACTTGTAAGAAGCACTCCTCAGCCTGTCTCGAGTGCTCTACTGTTTACTCAGAGATAGTGGATTCAAAGGTTGTGTCTTACCGCACGGAGACGTAGGCTTCAGTCGAACTTCGTCACTATATCATGTTTCATCTCTTCCTCTACCTTTCTACTCTACAGTGCTTGTGTGACAGCCCAGCAAGTCACAACTCAGCGCTTCGAAGCACGCCACATCCCGAAAAGTCAAACCTTCAATCGACTGTTGGAGGAGGGTCACGTACGACGACCGAAATCCTCCCCCACAGCTACTGCTCGCCAAAATTGCTCAAGAGAGAACAAGGAAAGGGGAGAACGGGGGGCAATTTGAGTTTTATGAAATAAATTTGGGACCTCCTCTTAATAGGATTTTATGAGTGTCATGTTCATTAACCCGATCTATTGTCTGGGACCCAACACCCATTTCCCCCAAAAGTTAGTAGTATGGTTAAAGAGCCCAATCACAAAGGCAGCTCCCTATTATGTTGAATCCCACTTTTCTATTATTTAGAAAAAGAAAAAAAAGACAGGGGGCTTAGTGTAAGGTCCATCACAACAGATCCGCTTGGTGGTGAAATGGATAGCCAAGAGAGTTTTGCAGCAGGTTCCTCCTAAAAAGATGCACTTATAACAAGTTCATCCCTTGAAATGGAGAGCGACCGACTTTGCACCAGGAAATCCCAACCAGCTAGGTTAACACCTATCTAGCTGGGAGGGGGTAAATGCGGGTACAAAATCTAGTTAAACGCCCAACGGTGGAACCCACAGCCTCGCCTGGGGCCCACGAGTTCAACGATGGGACCCGCAGCTCTGCCTGGGGCCCATAGGTACGACGGTGGATCCCACAGCCCTGCCAAGGGCCCACTTGCACTATCTGGGGTCTGATAACTCCCCCTGGGTATTTACCAAATCCCGGATATTCCTGAGAATATTTCTTAAATATTCTCCAAATAAACTAAGCCCTTATAAATAGCAAACCCTGTAAACGATTCCAAATCCCAAATTCCAGACCAGAAACCCACTTTCTGTTTTCCAGAGCTCCCTGAGCTTTCTGGTTTTCACTCTTTTTCCATTCTCAGATTACTTGTAAGAAGCACTCCTCAGCCTGTCTCGAGTGCTCTACTGTTTACTCAGAGATAGTGGATTCAAAGGTTGTGTCTTACCGCACGGAGACGTAGGCTTCAGTCGAACTTCGTCACTATATCATGTTTCATCTCTTCCTCTACCTTTCTACTCTACAGTGCTTGTGTGACAGCCCAGCAAGTCACAACTCAGCGCTTCGAAGCACGCCACATCCCGAAAAGTCAAACCTTCAATCGACTGTTGGAGGAGGGTCACGTACGACGACCGAAATCCTCCCCCACAGCTACTGCTCGCCAAAATTGCTCAAGAGAGAACAAGGAAAGGGGAGAACGGGGGGCAATTTGAGTTTTATGAAATAAATTTGGGACCTCCTCTTAATAGGATTTTATGAGTGTCATGTTCATTAACCCGATCTATTGTCTGGGACCCAACACCCATTTCCCCCAAAAGTTAGTAGTATGGTTAAAGAGCCCAATCACAAAGGCAGCTCCCTATTATGTTGAATCCCACTTTTCTATTATTTAGAAAAAGAAAAAAAAGACAGGGGGCTTAGTGTAAGGTCCATCACAACAGATCCGCTTGGTGGTGAAATGGATAGCCAAGAGAGTTTTGCAGCAGGTTCCTCCTAAAAAGATGCACTTATAACAAGTTCATCCCTTGAAATGGAGAGCGACCGACTTTGCACCAGGAAATCCCAACCAGCTAGGTTAACACCTATCTAGCTGGGAGGGGGTAAATGCGGGTACAAAATCTAGTTAAACGCCCAACGGTGGAACCCACAGCCTCGCCTGGGGCCCACGAGTTCAACGATGGGACCCGCAGCTCTGCCTGGGGCCCATAGGTACGACGGTGGATCCCACAGCCCTGCCAAGGGCCCACTTGCACTATCTGGGGTCTGATAACTCCCCCTGGGTATTTACCAAATCCCGGATATTCCTGAGAATATTTCTTAAATATTCTCCAAATAAACTAAGCCCTTATAAATAGCAAACCCTGTAAACGATTCCAAATCCCAAATTCCAGACCAGAAACCCACTTTCTGTTTTCCAGAGCTCCCTGAGCTTTCTGGTTTTCACTCTTTTTCCATTCTCAGATTACTTGTAAGAAGCACTCCTCAGCCTGTCTCGAGTGCTCTACTGTTTACTCAGAGATAGTGGATTCAAAGGTTGTGTCTTACCGCACGGAGACGTAGGCTTCAGTCGAACTTCGTCACTATATCATGTTTCATCTCTTCCTCTACCTTTCTACTCTACAGTGCTTGTGTGACAGCCCAGCAAGTCACAACTCAGCGCTTCGAAGCACGCCACATCCCGAAAAGTCAAACCTTCAATCGACTGTTGGAGGAGGGTCACGTACGACGACCGAAATCCTCCCCCACAGCTACTGCTCGCCAAAATTGCTCAAGAGAGAACAAGGAAAGGGGAGAACGGGGGGCAATTTGAGTTTTATGAAATAAATTTGGGACCTCCTCTTAATAGGATTTTATGAGTGTCATGTTCATTAACCCGATCTATTGTCTGGGACCCAACACCCATTTCCCCCAAAAGTTAGTAGTATGGTTAAAGAGCCCAATCACAAAGGCAGCTCCCTATTATGTTGAATCCCACTTTTCTATTATTTAGAAAAAGAAAAAAAAGACAGGGGGCTTAGTGTAAGGTCCATCACAACAGATCCGCTTGGTGGTGAAATGGATAGCCAAGAGAGTTTTGCAGCAGGTTCCTCCTAAAAAGATGCACTTATAACAAGTTCATCCCTTGAAATGGAGAGCGACCGACTTTGCACCAGGAAATCCCAACCAGCTAGGTTAACACCTATCTAGCTGGGAGGGGGTAAAGGTGAACCAAAAAAGTTTGGGTAGAGCCGGATCTAAGTGTTGGCAATGCGGGTACAAAATCTAGTTAAACGCCCAACGGTGGAACCCACAGCCTCGCCTGGGGCCCACGAGTTCAACGATGGGACCCGCAGCTCTGCCTGGGGCCCATAGGTACGACGGTGGATCCCACAGCCCTGCCAAGGGCCCACTTGCACTATCTGGGGTCTGATAACTCCCCCTGGGTATTTACCAAATCCCGGATATTCCTGAGAATATTTCTTAAATATTCTCCAAATAAACTAAGCCCTTATAAATAGCAAACCCTGTAAACGATTCCAAATCCCAAATTCCAGACCAGAAATCCACTTTCTGTTTTCCAGAGCTCCCTGAGCTTTCTGGTCTTCACTCTTTTTCCATTCTCAGATTACTTGTAAGAAGCACTCCTCAGCCTGTCTCGAGTGCTCTACTGTTTACTCAGAGATAGTGGATTCAAAAGTTGTGTCTTACCGCACGGAGACGTAGGCTTCGGTCGAACTTCGTCACTATATCATGTTTCATCTCTTCCTCTACCTTTCTACTCTACAGTGCTTGTGTGACAGCCCAGCAAGTCACAACTCAGCGCTTCGAAGCACGCCACATCCCGAAAAGTCAAACCTTCAATCGACTGTTGGAGGAGGGTTACGTACGACGACCGAAATCCTCCCCCACAGCTACTGCTCGCCAAAACTGCTCAAGAGAGAATAAGGAAAGGGGAGAACGAGGGGCAATTTGAGTTTTATGAAATAAATTTGGGACCTCCTCTTAATAGGATTTTATGAGTGTCATGTTCATTAACCCGATCTATTGTCTGGGACCCAACACCCATTTCCCCCAAAAGTTAGTAGTATGGTTAAAGAGCCCAATCACAAAGGCAGCTCCCTATTATGTTGAATCCCACTTTTCTATTATTTAGAAAAAGAAAAAAAAGGCAGGGGGCTTAGTGTAAGGTCCATCACAACAGATCCGCTTGGTGGTGAAATGGATAGCCAAGAGAGTTTTGCAGCAGGTTCCTCCTAAAAAGATGCACTTATAACAAGTTCATCCCTTGAACCCCCCCCCCCTAGGGATGGCAACGGGTCGGGTTTGGGGCGGGTCGGCCCTATCCCGAACCCGCCCCATTATATTTTATCCCGCCCATACATGTCCCAAACCCGTGTCGGGTTTTAAGGGTAATTCCTAAACCCGTCCCAATTAGCATTGAAAAAACCCGTGCCCGCCCCGCCCCGCCCCGTTTATGCATTGCGGGTCGGGTCGGGTTCACCAAAACTGCATATTTAGCTTCTTGGACCCACCTAATTGCAGTTCTACATGGAGAAGAATATTGAGTAAAAATTCTGATAAGCTAAGAGCAATAGTAAGCATACTCATCAAAGGTATGCTTACTATTGGATGGAAGCATACTCATTAAAGGTATGCTTACTCATCAAAGGTATGCTTACTCATCAAAAACTCATATGATAGCCTGATAGGTTATATACCCGGGTCGGGTCGGGGCGGGTTGGAGTAAAACCCGAACCCGACCCGAACCCGACCGGGTTTTAAATGCAAATCCCAAACCCGTCCCAAACCCGTTTTTGAGCATCCCAAACCCGTCCCAATAGGGTCGGGTCGGGTCGGGTAGCCCGATAAACCCGAATAATTGCCATCCCTACCCCCCCCCCCCCCCCCCCCCCCCCCCCTTCTTACCCTTTTATATAACAAAATTGTCCCTCACAAACTTTACCTTTCACTGTAGCAAAGAGTAAGCAATTGTTACTCTCTAGTTACTTTACTTTGTAGATTGTTACTCTTTGCTACAGTGATTTCAATATAGTATATATATATATATATATATATATATATATATATATATATATATATATATATATATATATATATATATATATATATATATATATATATATATATATATATATATATAGTGGGTGCTATAGTGATTTCACTGTATCAAAGAGAAAATTTGCAAAGTAATGTAACAAGAGTAACATTCTCAAAGCAATGCAGCAAGTTGTCTCTATGCTACAGTAAAATCACTGTAGCTGTTAGAGTGAAATGTGAGTTCACTCTTAACAGTTTGTAATGTTAAAGTAGCTCTTTATCCGTCCTTATCGTTAAATACTATCTTACAGAGGTTCATTACTGAAAATACAATACAGAGGTTCAGTATGCCTATAGCTTTGGCATGCTCAATGCTACGGACACAAATTACCCAATAGATCTGCTTATTACATCAATTAAATAAAAATCTAAACCTAAAATCTGCAGCTACTCATCAAAATAAACACTACATAAATTCAGTGGAAGTAAAGCAAGAAAGAAAGAAGTAGCTGAAGAGGAGAGAGAATATACACTCCCCGGTGGGGGCTTCGGGGCACCGGTCATTCGATCGCGCTACGAAAGAAGGCGGTATGATGGCATGTCTTCTATCCTCATGACACCATCCATTAGAAGCTCCTTCTCCAACTGCACCCTAGTTGACTTCAGAACCTCCTACCAATGCAACACCCAAACTTTCAGCACAAAGACAAGCGATATACCCAAAAATGAAGAGAAGATTTTAAAAAATAAAAAAACAGTATAGACTAGAGGGTTTTTCTTTCTTTCTTTTTTAGAACCCCTCGGCGTCTCATCAGAAGGGGTGTAGGGTCGGATTCGATCCCGGGTGTCTAGCACAACAAACAAGAGAGTTTACCAGCTCAACTGGCTGGTACAGTCAGAACTAGAGGCAATGTAATGTGGAGGAATATAATGTGCTTACATTGAATTCCATGTAGGAGGCATTCTTCTCCAGCCACTTCTTGTCCACAACCATGAATGCCACACAGTACAGCAGGTCGAATGCCCACTCATCCTCTGAAAAACAGTGGCATTTGTGTAAATATCGTGTAGCTTCCAGCTGCCTGTTTCAGATCTAGCACTTGAGCTCAGACTCACCTGAGAGCATCTGGATAAAAACAGCTCTGACGAACGACCTTGCCTTTGCTGCAGATGAAGTGAGACTAAAATTAGCAGGCAGCAACATCTATCAACAACTATCACTTTCACTCTAACTATATTGAAGATGTAGCAGCCAGTTATGATGTATATATGTATGGTTTTTCGACTTGTGTAACGTCTCCTCCCTAAGTTGAGTAAGTGTATCCTCATAGACAGCTGTTTGGCTGGACAATCACTGAAATCTAGCAATCTCACTGTCAACAATTGTTGGAAACATTGCCCAGTCACGGATGACCTCTGGAGATCTACATCATCTAATCATGGAGGCTCATCTATGCCTAGATCCAGTGTTCAACTCGAATCTCGGACTCACCTTGAAAACCAGTCGAGTCGAGTACACTCGACTCAAAAACCAACCGAGTTTGCATTACTCGCCTAGGAGGCCCCGCTTCTTAGGACGCCGGCCTTACACACCTACCCCACATCTTAGAACACTAATCTACATGAAGTCATAAACTAAGAAAATATCATCGACAATCTTTTGTTGGCGTTAAAAATAAAATTGCATTCTTTTATTTTTACTTCTCTTTCTTTTCTTGGACCTTTCCTTCTCTTCCTCATATTCTCCGTCTTTTCTTCCTTTTTCTACTTTCCCACTCTCCTATGTATGCATGATAAATATCGATTGCCTACACTAATACTTGCAACTACCATTGCCATCAAAGTGGAAGAATAGAAGATGCAAAACATAAGTTGAAGCCCTTTTTAGCCTATGGTGCTTCCGACATGGTCATCTAAGAGGTCCAATCGGGCTAGGCGGCAACCTAGGCCACCTAAACCCTAGAATGGGCGGCAAACGGACTGCTCATGCCTAGGTGGGAGCCCATGCAGCCACATTTTACAGCATGGGCTTAATAATCTTTTATCTTTTTCAGAAAACAAAATTTGGAAAACCTAGAACGTTAAACTATGAGCAAATTACAGAACATAGAAATTGCTCATATATATGATATCAAGACCAAATCCAAAGCCTATGATACCCAGATACAAACATGGATATGAGATAAAATGACATGACTATTTTTTCTTATTTGTGTGAAATGCAGGACACAAATATGGTAGCAGTATCCCATCAATACAAACATGTACGAGACACACACACACACACACACACACAAGTGCCAAAACACACCGCATCTCCACCTTAAACTGGTTAAATCTGCACCATCTCTGCATGCCAACAAGCATGCCAATATACACACACCAAACTACGCCATTAAACAATTAAGTTTGTGATATCTTTACATGGAAATCGGTTTTCATAGTGTCTCCTACATATGAAAACTGTCAAATCTAATAAATTGTAGCAATTGGGTGCCATGTAAAGCAAAAAGATGCTATAGGTAAGTTGGATGTCGGGTTTCAATGGTGATGGATGGAGCATTTATAGAAAGGCATTATCGTTTCGATATCCGAGTATATTATTGTGTCAACATGGATACATTAGGGTAAGTGAAATATATAGGTATCATAGATCAAGGCAAAGCAAAGGTTAACAAAAGGTAGCTAAGACACACTTCTAATAAGTTGAACAAGAACTAGAGGTTTCCTCCATCTCTATTAATATGTTTTAAAGATGTATACCTTTCATGCAGAACCCTTACTAACTCCATTGGATAAATTATAGGATACTAACAGATCTTAGTATAATACCCCATTTATCACCACTTAAGTCAACACAGAATCTAATAAAATAGAACTGTGCCTAGACTACCATACTTTTAGACTGTTGATTTGACTTTTTTATTTGACAGCAATGGAAACAAAAATTTGTAGTAACATGTATAGGCTGCGTGCAGTCAGTGTGCCTAGACTACCGTACTTTTAGACTGTTAATTTGACCCTTTTTTTTTTTACAGCAATGGAAACATAAATTTGTGTGGTAACATGTATAGGCTACGTGCAATCAATGTTACTTTCATCCTAGGTTTTTTTCAAAACATCTGATTGGTGACTTAATTAGAAACGAAAAAACATGTCAATCTGATCTGAAATAAAACATAACACAAAAAAGCATATAAGGAGAGTGGGAGTAGAAGCTCTTACAAGAATGTAGATCTAGCATTTGCATTATCATAAAGGTGATGTTAACACCAGCAACTGCAAATGGGTACTCCCAGGTAGCTCGCTTTCCCCCTTGCTTGTTTAGCAGTCTCTGAAAAGATGCCTGTAGAAGTAAAATATACAACAAAACACTCAAATCGCTGTTCGTAAACATTTCAGCAGGAAGGAAAATTTCTTTGAAGGTCTGATCCAAAGTTTATTCAAAAATCAACCAATACAGAAGCAAAGAGATGTCTTTTACCATAAGCAGTCATCACTTTTCAGCTTCAGCATTGGAAAAAAAAAATTAATGTACTCATCCAGTGGAAAGAACCCCAGTAAAATAGCAAGATAAATTTTATCTTGCAGATATCATAATATATCAGTTGATAGAAGAAAACGAACATAATCTACAAACGCAAGAGACGATATTATCTTACAGAAAATGTCTTTGCAAAGAAGATCAGATTCTCCAACGAAATAAATCCAGCTCCCCTAATCAACATGTGAGATTGCTTTCATCAACCAATAAAGTAACATCAGAAAATAACCGACTTATACATGAAAAGATTCCCACTAGCATGCAATTAAAGTTAGGCCTGATAGTTCTACCTGAAGTCAGTTGATGGGTCTCTACCTTGCCATCCCATCTCTTTCCACTGTTCAGATACCAAACCATGGAGTTCTTTGTCTGGGTATGTGGCAGACCAAAGAGCTTTTAAGGCTTCCTGCTTGCATGAAGAAAAAGGAAACATTCACTAGTTTAACTCAGTTTCTGGAAGAATATAGGTAAAAGTTTCAATATTTTAGCACTGTATATTATCATTTACTACTCTCTATAAGAAGTTGAAGTTCACAATTATCCTATTTTTGAAAGTAGGAAACAAAAAAAATTGATCAAAGAACAGGTACACGCAGATGAGCACCTTCTCTGCACCAAACTGTCTGGACAATCCAACTCCCCTAGGCAGTGAGCCATCAAAAAAGAAAAAGATAAAAAGAAGACTCCATCGTCTAATTGGCCAAATAGAAAGACGCTCCCTAGAGGACCAGGTCTCTTAGCGGACGAAGAAAAATTTACCAAACATGTAGATGCTAAAACAAGCAAAGTAGGAAAGAGATCAAACGTGGTGGGTATGTGCAAATATAAAGAGATGTGGGAAGTGTTTTGAGTAGTGGATAACAAAACAAGAAAAATTAAGAACCAACCAACCATACTATTTAAGATGAATAAAGGCCAAAGGAGAATCTTGGAACCTTGTATAAGTCCTCACATAGATAACCCAAAAGAAAAGAACAAAAAAATAGTAATAAGCTTCTTAAAAAGCGCAAAATTAACAAACAAAGAAGAGAGTGTGAGAAGTAACTAATTATAACTCCCACTATCTAAACAATGAGGATGAAAGAGAGGGGTGGGCTGGGGTGGATGGGTTAGGAAACCATGATCAATGGAATTTGGAAATATGTCCAAGAATGACCTTCACTGATGGAATTAAGTTGCACACTTGCACTCTTCTGCTTGCCTTTGATGAAAAAAATGGTGCCAAATGTCTCTAGATAGAAAAAAAAAAAAAGTGATGAAGACAAGTGGACCTCATTCAAAAGGATAAGTGGACCTATAAAATATGAGTTGAAAATGCAATTTCTATTTATTTATATTTAAATTTTAGAGGTTTTTTAACGATTTCTAAGGTTAAGAGAAGAAAGTAACTATTATATGAGAGGTTTTTAGGTGTTAGAATATGCTTTACATGATGAAGGGGGGTATCTACATCTGACTAAGAAGGTGAGAACAGGTGAAAGATGAGATTAACTTAGGAAGGTGAGGCACGATTTATGTTTATCCTAGCTATGGAAGTGTTCGACCTCTAGTGAATAAGATTAGCTTAAAAAGGGTTAATGGGAGCGTATTAAGGGTAAAAATATAGAATCCTAAGGATAATAGATTATTTTACATTAGACATGGTGAAATAGGGGACATGTGTCAATTGGAAGGGAAGTAGGAGATCTTTGTACATGACAATGTGAACTCCTTTGTCTTGTAATGTTAATGAATTGTCATGTAATGGTAGGTGGAGGAGATGATGGTCCCCAAGTGCAACGAGGGCAGTGCATGGTGTAGAAAAACATGGGGATAACTATTTATGTGCCATATGAAGAGATGGGGAAGATATGTGTTGGTGTTGGACGGTTGACTGGTCACATCATGAGGAATCGAAGTTGAAGAGAATTTGTGTGAAGATTAGTGTCTAAAGAATAATAGCAAGGGGTAGGTGGTTTTTAAGCCATTTGACTTTGGGCTTAATTCATGAACATGTCCAAGGAGCTTGGGTTAGGATAATTTGACCGTAGTGGGATCATGTTAATTAATTTGGTTAAGAAACCAAGGAACGAGATAATAATGGAATTGTCTTCAATTGTCTATTGGAGGTTAATGGAGCATTATTTCTTATCAAGTGGGCAACTTGGAGTCTATAGTAGACTACTTGGAGTCCTTTTCTTCTATAGCAAATTCTTCAGCTCTTGGCTGTCAATTGGAGAAATCAATGAACTTAAGTAATCCCCTATAACTTGATCTGACAAGTTTGACCAAGCATAATTTGATTTTGGGATTTCAAGAAGTCAAGCAAATCTTCTCTATTTGTTAAAAGGGTATGTCAGGGATATATGCATCAATACAGCATAAAATGTGATGAACGTAATGATTGAACCACAGGTAACCTACATGATGATTTGTTGACTATACAACAAAAACTTGTGAAACTTATTGTATTGGATTTAATGAGATAGAAGTGCATAAATTCTTGAATGAACCGTGTGATATCTAATTATACATTAGCTAACTTGTTTCAAAAAACTCACCTGATGATCTCTCCTAGAGGAATCAAAATCAACCTTCATACGATGCTTCAACCTTTGCAATTTTTCTTCCTGAAATACCTCAACAGTTAACTAATGGCATAAAAAAAAAACTGCATAGAGCTTAATTCCAATGAACGGTATCATTTTCCAAACATCTTAGATATAACATGAGACAGCACAAATAATGTCAGATTTGAAACTTCATCCCATCCTCTTGGTTGAGGCAGGAACACCCGACTCCTTAAGGCCGTGTTTGGTAGTCGGAAAGTAATGGGAAAGGGAGAGGATTCCCTCCCGTAAGTGAAGTTAGACGTGTTTGGTAGCCGGGAAAGTGAACAGGAATCAAAATACTTTTATACCTAAATTATCCCCATGTTAGTATAATCAGGGGGGAAAGTGAGTGGATTCTCTTTCCTCCCACTCCTGGGGGAAAGACTTTCCCCTCGGGAGGGGAAAGACTTTCCTTTCCTTTAATGAAATTTTCCGGCTACCAAACGCGGCCTAAGGAAGTTGGCAAAGTTCGATTCTGAAGCCAGGGGATGAAGCACTAAACTCAAAGATAAAAGAATATTTCTAAATGAGAAACTATTCAAATGTGAACAAGAAACATACGAAGAATATATTCAAGTACAAATGATACTCTTGGAGAAAATATATCAATGTTGGAATTTTTTGTACACAATGAAACAAATTCTTAGGGTATGTTTGGTTACACACAATATGAGTTGAGAAAATAAAACATTTCAATTTGCATTTTGGTTCTAATTCATTCCTAAGATATCTGGCATATTTCATTCTATTTTCTGGAAAATGATTTCTTGTGTTTGGCACATTGCAAAAGATGTTCTAGAAAATGATGTATAGGTTACAGGAGAGGGGTTATAGGGTTTGAAAGGATGAAGATGGATTCGGATGGAAAAGAGGGAGGTTGATGGTGAATAGCTAAAAAATCATATGCATATAGTCTCACTTTTCAAAATGGATGTGAAACTGAGATACACCCATACTTCGAAACAGGTGGTGTACATGTATTGGATACTTCCCGATACTACGATATTACCCAATACGGCGGGATACGTATACGATACGGCTAGGAGGTATCAAAATAAAAAAAAAACGATACGCCGAGGATACGGGACCGATACACTAGGGATACGGGACCGATACGTCGGGGATACGGGACCGATATGCCGGGGAAACGAGACCGATACACCGAGATACGTATTGATGGCTATGTTCGGATATGGGTCTAAATTCCATACGTAACCATTTGTTTAATGATATCATTTATATGTTTTGTTTTTTGGATAATGCATGTGACATTAACTTTGTATTTTGTAATGGATAATGGATGCTAGTGTTTTTTACTAGTGTTTTGTAATGGACGATGAATGTGACACTTGCATAATGTTGTTAGCGTTACTTTTTTGTAACGGATAATGTGACACTAGCTTTGAATTTTTGGGTTGTATTGAATGTAAATCATGTAATGAATGATGAACATGGTCATATTTAATTTTCAAATTATTCACTATTCATATTCTAGCACAAAAAATATTATATTTAATTACATATATATATATATATATATAAACTTAAAAACGTATCTTTGCCATACCACGTATTCTAGTTTTTCAAAAATCCACGTATCGCCGTATCCGTATCCACGTATCTGTATCCCCGTATCCGTATCGGTGCTTCCTAGGTGTGAAAAGATCAGTGTTTTCAGAGGCGGGGGCGTAAGGCGGGGCGTTTTGCCTGATGTGGGGCGGGGCGTAAGCCCCACGAATTTTTTATTTTTTAATTTAAAAAATATATAGAAATAAAAAATATTATATAAATAGTGAAAATAGATTAAAAACAAACAAAATAAAAAATATTATGAACAAACAAAGCATTCAAGCCTACAAAATTGGTTGATAAATCACAAATATATACAAAACGATAATAAAAATGAACTTATCATTGTCTTTCAAGATCATTTAAGATCTAATTCTAAATTTCTAACCAAAATTCAAACTATCTACGTTTATATTCCATAGATTCTATCATTCTATACATGAGATATAACCAATTTAAAACAACTTTAGTTCCCAATAATGTTATAATCACCATCCAAGAGAGTAAGACGCATATAAAAGATCACACGGTAGCAATTAAATCATTTTTTTTTCAACTATGCAGACAAACTCCAGTGGGGCGTAAGCCCAGACTATTGGGGCGTAAAAGGCGTGCCCGGGCGTTCGGGGCGTACGCCCCAATGGTTCGGGCGTAAGCCCCACAGGAAAAAAGCCTCAAATTGATCTGCCCCGGGCGTTTTGGGACCGCCCCGCCCCGGGGCGCGCCCCGGGCGTACCCCGGGGCGAGTTTTTTAAAACACTGGGAAAGATTGGTATGGTTGAAATTTAATAGGAAAATCTTTAACTGATTTATCTGTAAGTTTTAAGTAGGCAAAACCAATTTATGTATTATTTAAGTAGGCAAAGTAAAAACTAATATATAAAATTCTATCTCAAGGCTAGGTGCATCAAGTATGCACAGTAAAAACAACCTAACTATCTGCGAAAAAGGAGCGAGTAAGAAATATACTATTTCCATTTAAGAAACTAAACATTTGATCGTCAGGCTCTGCTTCTATTGCCTTCCTCAAGAAAGGATCCACAAGAAACCAGGTACAGTAAAGGTATTATTAGATTCAAGGAGGTAGTATACGATATTGTCATTTAGGATACTTAAGCATTGCCATCTGTGGTTAGCTAATGAAACTAGATTCCTTCCACTAGATCATAGAATGAATCTAAAATACGCTTTCCCCATAGTAGAGATACTCCCCTTGAATAGGGATATTCCTTAAGTTTATGGTTTCTACTAGGTACCTCTCGCATCTCCAATGCAGGTCTATAATTCAACAATTGATAAGACAGAATTTTATCTCAATGTTCTTTTAGATAAAGGTGTGATCGGCAAAGAGTTATAACATGTATCTTGGAACCATATCAGTAGATCCATGGAGAGGATGGTATGGTGATGCAGGCACCGATAAGGTACACTACAATCCTAAACCCTTTTAGGGTTCTCTTTGGTCAATAGCTAAGGTTTATTGATCAATATAGCAACATATAACTCAAAAGGACAGCAACTTAGATTATCTCAAGCAGTACTAAAAGTCCATGCAATCAACATATAGCAGATTTAAGACTTAAACAAATAAAGATGCAATATTATCACAAAACTAATTTCAGCAAATAAAAAGTTAAATCGCAGCAATAGATATTGAAATTCAAAAAGAGGCTTGCATCAGAATTTTCACTAAAAATAGGCTAAATATGTTTGCTAGGGTTACCGACAAACTATAGATAGCGAATCTAGTAAATAGGCTAAATATGTTTGCTAGGGTTTCGAGATATAATCTCGTCCGTCGGTACCCCGCAAACACACGCACCCAGATTTTTATTAATAACATGCATAAACTCACCCGAGAAAACCCGAATTCAATCCGAAAAGCCCTCGGATGAGATCATGGACATCCCCCATGAATTGGGCAAAAACACAAATAATACTAAGTGCTGAAATTAGGCCAAAAACATAGAAAATGGCCAAAAACTGAAATAAATGGCTAACAAGTCTCATATGGCTAATGTCCTCCAAGCATAAAATAAAAACGAATGTAAATAAAGATCTCTGGCGACGAATTGAAGATGCAGCGATGATCTGACGATGCTGATCAGGCCTGCATCATATGGTCACCTTATGCAACAACCCAACCTCAAAGTTGGTTGCTACACTTCAACCCCTTCAACCTTTGTTCCTTGGTTCTTCGTCAATTATTCCTTAGATTAGATAAGTAAAAGGCTGAGCTTCTTCATTCTCGAACGGACTGAACAAGAATTGGTCAAAAAAGCCCCAAATACAATTTTTGTTTTGGAATCTACTTGCTTGATCTTCTTTAGTGTAATCTGGCTAACAAACAGAACTTCAGAAACTTATAGCAATTAATTCCAGTTCAATGTATTTTACCAAAATTTGTGTTTCTCTTTAGTTGAATTCTCTATTGGTCTCAGGTCCCCCCTAACAGTGCTAACCACCTAGAAAACATTCACCCCTATTGTTGAAACTTGAAATTAACTAACAAAAGAATATACCTATAAGATAATTCCTAGCAATAATGGAAACATAGCTCATGTAAGCCAAATCATAAATCAAGTCAATACACATCCAATTCAGCAGTCTCTCAACTGATCAATGTTATTAAATTCTGCACGATAGCAAGTTATGCAAGTGCAAAAATTTCTGAACCATTTGTATATTCCTTTTCGCGACTTCCATTTATTACGCTTTTAACAAATCAACTTAAAAGGAAGACAAGTTGGCGAAAATAGATCGAAAACGACTAGGTAAAAAGACACTACATAGCAGCATCAATTATATCCAGTAAGCAACTGTCAAGATATCTGCTGCTGAAACATGAAATATCATATGTAGTGCCAGAAAGCTTGTTTATACTAAAAGATTTAGCGATGTTGACTAATGGAACTTGCCTGTAATGGTGTCAGATTGATAAACAAACGTTCACATGTTCCTTTACGCTTTATACAAACACAAGAAAACCCTTTTCCAATCCATGTTGGTGACCCGCACATTGAATCATCTGAATATAACCAATTGAAATATTTTCACAAGGAAGCTCAATAATCACAATAAAATATAATCAGCTAAAAAATGAAACTGTCCAAAGATGGAGCATAGCAGAAAGGTTATCAATGACTGCATGCCATTATTCTGAATTAAAATTATACTCATCAGCAGATTAAAAAGCACATCTCACGCGCATTTGAAGAGAGCCCAATAAAAAGATACATTATGGGTGCTTCGTATTTGAAGTCAGTTAAGTAACCACTTGTAAATTGTTCTCTACTTTTGTTAATGTATATATCGGGTCGGGTTCTATGTACAGTCGGGTCGGATTCTATGTGTGTACATGTACTTATATATTAGGCTTTAGCCCCTCAATGAGAACCATTCCATTCTCTCCAAACCCTAGCCGTCATCTCCTAACATGGTATCAGAGCTCTAGGGTTTTCTCGTGCGACGACGGCAGCCACATCCGGTCTCCCCCTCCACCCGGCAGCCCTCCTCCGATCTTCCCCTTCACCCGTCAACCCCCCTCCGACCTCCCCGCCCCTCCCCTCCGCCCGCCCGACTCCCCCCGCACCTCCCCTCCGCCCGACCTCCCCCCCCCCCCCCTCGCACCTCCCCGACCGCTCCCCCTCCACCTGCCCGGCCTCCCCTCCCCCCCCACCTCCCCTCCACCTGCCCTGCCCCCCCCCCCCCCCTCGCACCTCCCCGCCTCTCCCCTCCGCCCGTCCGCCCCCACCCCGCACCTCCCCGACCGCCTCCCCCTCCACCTACCCGGCCTCCCCTCCCCCCACACCTCCCCTCCGCCCGCCCGCCCCCCCCCCCCCCCCCCCCCCCCCCCTCGCACCTCCTCGCCTCTCCCCTCCGCCCGTCCACCCCCCCCCCCCCCTCGCACCTCCCCTCCCCCCGCCCGGCCCCCCGCACCTCCCCGACACCTATCCGGCCTCCCCGACCTATCCCCGCCGCCCGCCCAGCCCCCCGACCCCTCGCCTTTGCCCGCCCCCCCCCCCCGGCACCTCTCTTCCCTCCGATCAACCCTCCCGACCCCTCCCTCCACCCCGCAAGCCCCCCTCCACCCTCCCCTGCACCAACCCCCGCCCCCTCCTGCACCCTCTGAAGCCCCACCGCCCCCCCTTCTCCTCTGTACCGAGCTGCCCGTCTCCTCTGTACGGACTGCCTTAGACCTTCCTTGTGCCGACTCGCCCCCGTACTTCAGGGGTATGGCTTCCTACAGCATCTCTCGGCTCCCATACTGCCTGCACACAGTCGCTGCTCGTCGAATCCCTCCGTCTCCTCGTTTTGATGGTATTCTCGGGCCACGTCCCTCCACCACGTCAGTCGACTGTAGACGTCGTCAGGATCCCCACCGCCATGATGGCGAGACTGCTGCTGCTGTTGATCTCCCTACTCCAGCACCGCCTGCCACCACTCTTTCTCCGTCTCGGTCTTACTCCGACCGCCTCCAGCGCTTTGAGGAGTTACTGTTGCGATTCCTCGCCTCCACCAGCTCTTCGATAGATCACAGTCTCTTTGCCACTCTGGGTACTTCTGCTCAGTCTCGGTCTTACTTCGACCGCCTCCAGCGCTTTGAGGAGTTACTGTTTCGATACCTCTCCTCCACCAGCTCTTCGACAGCTCACAGTCTCTCTGCCACTCCGGGTACTACTGCTCCATGGATCTTCGACTCGGGTGCCTCCTGTCACCTTACCTCCGATCCTTCTGTCCTCACGGACTGTAGCCCTGCTCCTACCCACATGGGGATCCACACTGCTGACGGGACTCGTCTACCCATTTCGTAGTGTGGACCCATCAACCCTGCCTCCGATCCCACTGGTCGCCTAACCTTACCACGTGTTCACCTTGCTCCTCGCTTAAACATTAACTTAATATATGTTAGTTCTCTTTGTGACTCGGGCCTGATCGTTACATTTACTTCTTCTTCTTGTTCTGTGCAAGATCCACGGATAGGCCAGAGAGTTGGGCTGGGTCGTCGAGCAGGGGGACTATATCAGTTGGATTACCTTCAGGTTTCCACTTCCACTCCGTCAGCTCTATCTGTTACCTCTGATGCCGATTTGTGGCACAGAAGGTTAGGTCACATATCCAGTGATCGACTCCAAATCGTTTTTCGCTCTGACGCTTTGGGTCGGGTGTCCTTCTCCCCTCTCTCTGTCTGCACTGGGTGTCGATTAGCAAATCACATTGCTCTTCCTTTTTCTACTAGTGTTTTCCGTTCCAGCGCCCCTTTTGATCTCGTGCACTCTGACGTGTGGGGTCCTGCTCCAGTTGCCTCTTTTACTGGTTTTTTGTATTATGTGAGCTTCATAGATGATTACTCCCGCTGCACCTGGGTCTATCTCATGCGTCGCCGCTCCGAGATTCCTCATATTTACAGGACCTTCACTACTATGCTTCACACCCAGTTTGGTCGGCACATTAAGAGTTTTCGATCTGATTGTGCCCAGGAGTATCTCTCCTCTGAGATACGCGAGATCCTTCAGACTCACGGCACTCTTTACCAACAGTCGTGTCCCTACACCCATGAACAAAACGGAGTCGCCGAGCGCAAACATCGTCATGTCCTCGAGACAGCACGAGCTCTACTTCTGTCTGCTTCTGTTCCATAGTCCTACTGGGCTGAAGTTGTCCTGACCGCTGTTCACCTCATCAACATCACTCCGTCCTCATCCCTCTCTGGTGTTTCCCCGTACGAGCGGCTTTACTCCACATCTCCTAACTACTCTCTTCTTCGTACCTTTGGGTGCACATGTTTCGTTCTCCTCCCTCCCCATGAGCGCACCAAACTCTCTGCTAGGTCTGTTAGGTGTGTTCACTTAGGACTCAGTCAGGAGCACAAGGGCTATCGGTGCTACTTTATACGTCAGAAAAAAGCACAATGATATTCATCACCTCAGATTTATTCGGCAGCTCATCATCAAAAAAGCAATCAAGTTAGGACAATGCAACTCAAGAAAAACAAATGGCAAGCATGTTTAGAAAAATGTCATCAAAGGGTAAGTTGTGCATGCATGAATTAGGATCAAAGCTAAAACATCTTTAATTAAGGAGAGTATACGAAAGTAAGTCAAACCGGGTTTGAACCTGATGATTTAGAGTCACGTAATCATAGTTGGTTTTAAAGTGATTTTGGAGTTCTACTTGTAATGGGTGTTTGCTTTAAATAGCTGTAAACGTGGAACATGATGTAGCATACATACAATTGAAAGAAAAAAAATTGTCCCACCTGCCTCATGGCTCCTCTCGTTGTTTTCTCCACCACACATAATACAAGAACCCTGAGAGTCAGGTTCTACTATTGTGCAGAGCCTTGTTGTGCTCAATATTTACAAGAATGCAATGCTTTATTCATCCTCAGTAAAACATAGAAAACTCACCAAGTCAACTCAATACTCAGCCAAGAGTTCGCAAAAGTCACTATAGCAATATGCCTAGGTATTTCTAATCAAGAAGAAGTACCATGGTGTGTTGTTTGTAGATGATATAGTGTTAGTTGATGAGACAAAGATAGGGTTAAATGGTAAACTAAATTATGGAGGAAAACATTGGAATTTAAGGGTTTAAAAATAAGTAAAACTGAAACGGAATATATAGAGTGCAATTTTAATGGAAATAATAATGATAACAATGCCCATTTCATAATTTATGGTTGTCTCTTGGTCTATCATACAAATAAAGAGATAGCGGATATATCTAATAGAATTAGGGCTGGTTGGATGAAATGGAAAGGAGCTTTGGAGTGCTATGTGATCCACACAAACCTTTAAGACTTAACGGTAAATTTTACCAGACAACAATAAATCCTGCAATCTTACATCGATCCGAATTTTGGTCCTTAAAGAGTGCTCGAGCTCATAAATAAAGATGTTGAGGTTGATGTGCGAAAAATCTATGAGGGAAAGAGTGAGGAATGAGTGTATTTGAGGTAGTGTTGGAGTAGAACCAATTGAGGACAAGATACATAAGAACAAATCAAGACGGTTTGGTTATGTACAAGTAAAGCAGAGGCGGCCCCAATAAGGAGAGGGTCTAGACTATTGTGGAAGGTTCAACGAGGAGGGAAAACCTAGAAAAACATTGATGGGAGTTGTTAGAAAAGACATAAAAGAATTTGAAAACAGATTTAGCCCTAAACAGAAATGAATGGCAAAGAAGGATACATAAAGCCGACCCCAAATAGAGGGGACATGGCTTGATGGTTATGGTAGACAGTGAAGCTACGAGCATCTTTGGAGTAAGACCTTGAACACTATCGAACTCACAGATTAAATCCCGAGGAGAATTAAGGCTCGTATCCTGAGGTTGACTCATTGCATGAATCTCGTGGAGTATTGGTCTTAGATCCCATGTCCAAACTAGCATTGGGTCATGTATAGCCACTCTAATGAGATCCATTCACCCAACATGCCACCCCATGCGATAAACCAATTTTTTTCAAGGAACCTGCCAATAGTTTTTATGATAACACTGGCATCTAGCAATAATTAATTTCACTCTCTAATGCTCGGACTGTGTCAATTCATTTCCAATATATTTATAATCCCAACATTCAAAATTACAAGAGCAGGAAGAAGCATCGAAACAGTGGGTGGAAATTAACAATAATACCCTGAAAAACCTTTCCTTTATTTCTTCCTCACTTTAATTTGAAAGACATATTCAGCAAAAGTCATGTTTTATTGCATAAATCACAAATCCCACCAAAAACTCAGTATCCCTCCGGCGCAATGGTTCGATCTTCACAGAATATGCAAGTTCCTTTACACAATTGTACTTCAGTCTCCAAAAAACCTAAGAATCTCTTCTCTTTTACCAAAATAGATCCTACAATAGATCACACGCGCAACTAACTACATCGAAACCTAGCGTAACAAACGGCAATCTCGAGAGGAAGAGGAGGATATCAAGAGAACCTGAGGCCGCCTGGCCGTGGGCGCATCTGGTGATCGAGGATGACGGGACGAACCGGATCGCGACGCAACCCCCGAGCCTCCTCTCCGCCACCATCTCTCTCGCTCTCGCTCTCCCTCTCCCTCTCCCCCTGTCTCCCCACGCTCTCTCTCTCTCTCTCTCTCTCGCGGGTGAGATTAAATATGGGGTAAATAGGGTATCGGAAGTTGTTTCGTCGTTTTGTTGGCGGCTTTCTGCCAGACGAGCCAAAGAGGAAGGGGTTTTCAAACGGAGTGAAATGACCATATTACCCTCGGCCCTATCGACTCCCGCCGGTTCTCGGCGCACGAACCCGATTCTATGCCCGTGGGTCGCGATGCTCGGAGAGCGGCACGATCTCGATCTCGCGGTTTTCTTTTTCTTTTTTTGCACACGATCCATGTCAAAAGAGTAATGCTATTTGGACAACCTGTATCGACAAAAAAATTGACAAACCGAACATTCTGAGTACGCAGTACGCTACAACTGGGTGACCCTCTGATTTAACAGACATGGGGTAACAGGCCCCAGCACATGGGGGTAGTGGCCCCGAGCACGTAGATCGTGTGCTGATAGGCCCTAGGCAACGGTTGCAGCGTACTCCAGATGCGGGGCCCGCTTGGTGCGAAAGCCGATGAACTGAGTCCTGGCCCCGCCACCATGGCATGGGTCTGGTTTGTCAAATATTTTGTCGATGCGGCCTGTTCAAATAGCATTACTCGTGTCAGAAGGGTCCAACACTCGGCCGCTTCGCCGGGGTTCGTTTGGGGAGAAACACGCGATCTAGTGTGACTGGTCAGTAGGCGAGTGGGGGTCCCCACCTTTCTTGCAGTTTGCCGTCTGGCCGTGTATTACCTGTCCGTCACGTGAGCTTTTTGTTCATAGATAATCACGTGATATTACTGGTTCCCTTTTTTTTTTAAAGGACCTCCCTAATGGTCAGCGCATCAACTATTAGTTTGCTGGCACAAGATAGA